>JAODAL010034256.1:0-44500 GCA_025379985.1 Phyllomedusa bahiana
AAAGGGATTTTGGGATATTACTTTGAAAAGCTTCATGATGGGGAGAAAATGAGGAGGAAGACATAAAAAGAGGGAGAAGGGAGGTGAAAATAAAGAATGTAGGTAGGAAGAAAAAGAAGTCACACAGACCAAAGGAAACTCTCCATGGACTGGAAAAAAATTTGCATAGCAACCTCGGGTTTTAGGAAGTGTCGGAAATGTGCATCAGTGTACTAGAATGTATGACTGAATGCTTGATTCCATGTGCTCTGACAGTATATTTATTATTGGTTTCCATGTCAAGAAGAATTTTTTGATGCTAGATTTAAAGAATTGGTGTAAATATCGGAGGACAGAGGCTTTCCATGTTTGTAAATGATTTCACGTGACATAGCAGATATGCAAAAATAGATGTTTGCTACACAGGGGAAGCTCAGTCCGGGAAAGTGTGATTTAATACTTTTCTCATAGCTTGTAAAATGTCTGGATGTGGTTTCCAACTACCTGCCCTTATCTCTAACAGCAGTTCTAAAGTCCAGACTTAGTATAACAGTAGGTGGTCTAAGAGAAGAGAAATAATTCCTAGCACGTGTAGATTGTATTATTTAGACAGAGAAGAAAATTTGTGTTATATGAGTTTGCTTTACATAGTTTGTAAGACCAAAAAAAGACAGATGACAATCCAGTTCAGCACATTGTGGTATAGTGTTGATCCAGTGTTTTATTATATTAAAAATGTTTCCCATAAGAAAATTTGATCCAAAAATCAAAATTGTTCAGCACATCCAAAAAAAGGTTAAAGAAAATTATGTAGGTACACGCAGGCATGGCAGCAAAGCAATGCAAACACAACAAAATATCAGGATCACTCTACAAACACAACAAGACTGTCAAAGTGATTATATGAATTATTTTAAAATGCATTTCTGCTACTTTTTGGATACATGAAAATATTTGGTTTTTAGCACATATTTTATTCAAAACTGCGAGAGCCCATCCACCACAACAATGTGACCTCAATTCAGATGGGGACCTGCACTAACATCTCAGATCATTTGGTGCACACACAATTTTGTTTAAAAATGTGTACTGAGAATCTCAAATTTTCATGTACCCAAAAAGTAGCAGAAATGCATTTTAAAATAGTTCCTATATTCACTTCCACTGTCTCTTAGTGTTTGTAGAGTGCTGCTGATATTTTGTTGTGTTGGCATAAGGGAAATTTATGTCATTCTGCTATTATTTCCTAATCAGCGAGGTGGTCCAACTACCAACACCACCACCAAACTTCAGAATGAAGAGCACCAGCAAAACAATTAAGCTTCCCCCCGGTTTTTACCTCACAGTTACAGAAAGACTGCCCATATGTCAATTTTGTCCAATGCCAGATGGGCTGATGTTGGCAGTGGACCCCTTGCAGACCACACAATTTCCTAATACTACCAATTTTAGGACCATGCAGCATTGCCTGGAGCTGTAGAGAAGTCCAAAAGCAAAGAAGGTAAGTTCAGCTTGGTGTCTGCATTAATGAAAGGCATTATCCGGGCATGTCAAATTAATAGCTTATCCTCAGAGTAGGTCATCAATATTAAAATGGTAGAAATCCAACTCTTAGCAACCCTGTTTAATAGCTCTTTGAAGCATGAATGGCACCCATTTTAAAATTTAAACAGGGAATGAACTACCTGTGCGTACATTCATAGAGCGTTGACTGCGGGCGTTCCCATTCATAGATACCTTAAATTTAAAACCCCGATGCCCTTTAGTTAGTTTGGTCTGAATTAATCTATGAGCCAGATCTAGAGTCTAAATTGATTTAGGGGTCTGTTTTGGGGTTTGAATTAATTTGTGTTGCTGTATAGGCCTAGGATGGCCACAGAAGCAACAGGCCAAAGAAGACTCTGCCATGATCAGGAGAAATAGTCATGGTGGTCTGTGACGAATATTAAAGAAATAGAAAGATAGGGTGACATGTATGAACGGGGCTGCGCCAGTTTTCTGGGGGTACTTTAACCAAAAAGAATGTATGAACATGCACTCCAAACTTTTTTGCAAAAGTCCCTTTGTAATGCACCAAGACCATTTTTTAAAGCGCCAAAGATTTGGGCCTTTTGGGGGGTCCCCCACCACATTCATAGAAGTAGACATATTTATGAATATTTGATGCCAAACCTAAGCGCAGAACAGTCAGAACAGCCAGACCAAGTTTAAGGTGATGCCTGCAGAAGAACAGGGTCATACATTCTGGCGCATTCTAGGCTGCCTTAAAGCTATTTAGAGCTGGCCAAACGTCTACATATCTCCATGTATTTTTGTGGCTTTCTGATACTTGTAACAGGTATCAATTAAAGTGCAATCTAAATTTTTCCCTAGTGGGGGAGAGGAGATACGCTCAGCAAACACTGCACCTGTTTTCTTTCCCCCAATACATAGGGGGGGCCCTGTTTTCCCCTTACTGGTTCTTTTCAGTCCAGCCTTTGAGCGGAGTTTGGCCTTGTTTCTGTGTTCAACATATAGGGCGACTGTAGGGTCGGGTTTTTTGCCTGTTTTTTTTCAAACCTGCCCTCCCCGCCCGAATCCCCCTGTCGACGCGGGGAAGGGGGTGTTAGCGAAAGCGTTCGCCACTTTCGGCTCCCCTCCCCTAAAGGGGGGGGCGGGAAAGGGGGCCGCATGTGGGCGCGGTGTAGACTTTCCGAGGGGGGAACCCCCGCGGCGCGCTCGAAAACTCCGAGGCATTCAATCGCATTCGGAAAAAAAGTGTGGCGAATGTGCCTCGGCAGCTCCAAACGGGGCAGACCTGGTTTTTTTTGGGTTTCTAAATGCTCCGGCGGCGGCGAATGAAGGAGAGAACGAAAACTTTAAGGAAACATATGGAAGATCGCAAAAGAAATCTCGGGCCCCACCCTCCGTGCGGAAAGGAGTATATTCCAAAAAAAAATCGCCTTTATAAAGGCGGAAAAAAATTCTCAAAAAAAAGAGTTTAAAACCTAAAAAATAAAAAAAACATAAAAAAAAATCATTTTTCCAAAAATCTAGAACGGCGCAATATAAAGGAAAAATTGGGAAAATTTTGGGAAATTGCCGGGGAAATACAGTAATTCAAATTCGGAAAGCTATTCTCTTTGGGTCGGGGCAGAAACCGGCCAACCCAGAATGGGAGGGAAAATTTTGAACCTTTAAAAACCTATGGAGAACTATTGACCAATCAGAATCAAAGGGGACGGGTTCAAAATACAGAAAAAAGGGCAAAAAAGAGCTGTTTGGGTTGAACTAGGGGGGGCTTGGCTATCCCCGGCCAATCAAAAAAGGAGCGACAGGGACCCATTATACCCAATGGAGAATTTTAAACCAATCAAAATAAAAGGGCGGGACATTTTCAAAATACAGTAAAAATGCTAAAAAAGACCCTAAATGGTTAAAACTACTGGGGCTTGGCTATCCCACCCAATCAGAGCGCGAGCTCCCCTTCCCCAAATTTGTAGCCCTATGCAGAGTTTGGGCCCATAAAAACTGGGCTCTCACACCGGGTCGGCATGGAGTATGAATAAAAAAAAAATTTTTTTTGGGTTGTGAAATTTTCCCTCTGAAAAAGAGCTCAAACCTTCTTTAAACATAAACCCAATTAAACCCCGAAAAACCCCCCGCTTTGTCGCCGAAAACCACGCCCCTCGGGAATTTGGGGAAATATAAGAATTGCCGGGAAAATACAGTAATTTAAAAACCTTAAGCAGTTCTTTTGGGTCGAAAGAAAGCCAGCCAATCAGAATAGGAGCACAAAGCCCCCCATTAAATCCTATGGAAAATTTTTTGGAACAATCAAAACCCAAAGGCGGGACATTTCAAAATACAGTAAAAATGCAAAAAGAGCAAATTGGCTGAGCTAGCGGGGTTGGCAAACCCCGGGCCCAAATTCAAAACCCGCGAGCTACTTCCCCCCATTGTAGTCTAGGGAGAATGGGGCGACATACAATCTTGGCGCCCACCGCCGTGGGGAAATTGGAGAAATGAATAAAAAAACGCATTTTTATTAAGTGAAAAACTTTAACCCAGATAAAGCCCCTGAAACCTTCTAAAAAAAATAAATCAGTTAAATCCCTAAAAAACCTTTTGTCTCCGAGACCGGGCTACAAAAGGGGAAATTGAAAATTAGAGAATTGCCGGAAATACAAAATTAAAATTTGGTTTAAGCTCTTCTGATTGTCGGCAAAAACCACCAAATCAAAAAGGGAGGACATTTAAACCCCTTTTATATCCTTTGGGGTTTTTTTTGACCAATCAGAATAGGAGCGACAGGGACCCATTCAAAAACCTATGGAGAAAAAAATTGACCAATCAATTCAAAGGCGGGACCTTTCAAAATACAGAAAAAATTCCCGAAAAGAGCTGTTTGGGTTTTTGATTTAGGGGGGGGCTCGTCCAGCTTAGCCAATCAAAAGCGCGGAGCTATTTTTCTCATAGATTTCTTTTGGGGAAAAAATAAAATTCCGCGACCCTCTGTGTTTGGCTAAATTAAAAAGGCGGGGTTTGGGACCAAGGGGAGGCGGAGCGACTTTTCTTATGGGTTTTTCTAATGAAAATCGGAATACAACTGTACAGGGGCCGAAATAAAATGATAAGAGTACAGAAGTTGTACCGATCTGAAATATAAAATGAACAATAATAAAGGGGGAAAGAAAAAAAAAAAAATTTAAATTTAAAAAATCTGTTATTTCTTTTTTTTTGTTACAACCCATACTATAGATTTAGGTTTGGGTAAACCCAAAAAAAGAAATAACCCAAAATTTTATCGAATAATTTTTTTTTTTATTCCCCCCAAAATTTTTGGGAAACATTTTATATATAGATCGACAATTTTTGTTTCTCTTTTTTTTTTTGATTTCCCGGCCATGAAAAGTTTTATTCCCGATTGCATTTTAAAAACCTATAGGGGCGTTTGCTCCCTCTCCCATTGGTCCAAATAACCGGGGCCCCTTTAATTTTGCCAATTTTAAAAGAGCTCCTCTCATTTCTTTTTCCCCCTAGAATCTATGAGAAAAATAGCCCGGCTCTATTGGGTAAGCGGGCGAGCCCCCTAGCTCAAACCCAAACATTTTTTTTTCTGCATTTTTTCTGTATTTTGAACTTTTCCCGCCTTTGAATATTATTGGTCAATATTTCTCCCTAGGTTAGAATGGATCCCTGTCGCCCCGTTTTTTGATTGGTGAATCCCCCTCCATAGGGTATAAAGGGGCCCCTGTCGCTCCTATTCGATTGGGTTTGGGTTTTTTGCCGACCAAAACAAAGAGCTTTAAAAAATTTGAATTACTGTATTTCCGGGCAATTCTCTCCCATTGCAAATTCCCTTTTTAGCGCCGGTCTCGGCGACAAACGCATTGTTAGGGATTTAAAAATGATTTATTTTTAGAGAAGGGGTTTTAGCGCTTTTTCTGAAATGATTTAAAACATTAAAAAAAATGATATTTTTATTCCCTATCCATGCCGCACCGGGGCCTGAGCCGAGATTGCATTTCGCCCCATCTCTCCATAGACTACAAAAAGGGGAATACTCGGGGTTTTGATTGGGCCGGGTAAACCAAGGGCCCCCCCTAGCTCAACCCAAACAGCTCTTTTCTGTATTTTTTTCTGTCTTTTTTAACTGCCCCCTTTTTTTTTGATTGGTCAAAACTTCTCCATAGGGTATAATGGGGGCTTTGTCGCTCCTATTCCCGATTGGTCAATACTCCCCCACATAGGTTAGAATGGGCCATGCCGCTCCTATTCCCGATTGGGGTTCTGCCGACCAATGAAAAACGCTTACAAATTTTTAATTACTGTATTTCCCGGCAATTCTCTAATTACAAATTTCCCATGTAGCGCCGCTCGGGGACCCAAAAGCGTTGTTGGGAAATTTAAAATTTGGGTTTTTGTTTTATAGAATTTTTGAGCTCTTTTTTTAGAGAATATTTTTCACTTGATAAAAATGATTTTTTTAAACATACTCCATGCCGCAAAGGGGCTGAGAGCGGGAGAAATTTCATTGCGGGCCCTTTTCTCCAAAACTAAAATTTTGGGCAAGTAGCTCCCCACTTTTTGATTGGCTGGGATAGGCCAAGCCCCCGGGGACTCAGCCAATCAACCTTTTCAGCATTTTTTTCTGGGATTTTTTAACTGTCCCCGGGCCCTTTTTTTTTGATTGGTCCAAACTTCTCCATAGGTTATAATGGGTCCCTTTCGCTCCTATTCTGATTGGCCGAGATAGCCAAGCCCCCGCTAGCTCAGCCAATCAGCTCTTTTCTGCATTTTTACTGTATTTTGAACTATCCCGCCTTTGATTCTGATTGGTCAATAGTTCTCCATAGGTTTTAATGGTTCACTGTCGCTCCTATTCTGATTGGCCGGTTTCTGCCGACCAATGAGAATTGCTTTCAGAATTTGAATTACTGTATTTCCTGGCAATTTCCAATATCCTAATTCTTGATATTGCGCCATTCTAGATTTTGGGAAAGTGATTTTTTTTAATGTATTTTTTATTTTTGAGGTTTGAGCTCTTTTCTGAGAATGTTTTCCGCCTTTATAAAGGCGATTTTTGATTCATACTCCGCACGGACATCTTTAATGATTTCTCGCTGTTTTCCAGCCTGTCTCGAATCGGAACACATCTTTGGCGCAGTCCCTTCTGCGCTTATGTCCTGCACTGCGCCCCACACACTGGCGAGGCGCGGCGGACTTTACACCGCATGTATGAGTGCACTACCTCCGGCGGCGAATCTTAGGCGCAGTCCCGCACTGCGCCCATGTCCCCGCACTGCGCCTCAAACACTGGCGATGTGAGGCGGACTTTACATAGTATGTATGAGCGCGCCCCAGCGCCGACATAAATCGGGCGCAAATTTCGCCGGAAAACTGGTGGAAAGGTGCGCCCTGACGTCGCGAGCTTCATACATGTCGCCCGTAGTGTCTACAATCAGAAAAGACATAGCCTATAAGTCACTAGATTTTGAGATAACCTGTCACGCCCCCTCACTCTTCATGTTTGAAAAACCACTATGAGATCTCCATCTGCTTCTGCATGTAGCCTTCCTTAAAGCTATTTCCCTATACCATGTAAAATGACAAGGGCCAGGATCCTCTGTTGTATTTTGTGTCTTTTCTTCCCTCCAGACTTCAGTCTCAGCACATGCCCCTGTTTCCTAACCCATGCTGAAACTTTAGGAGGAACACGAGTCAGGAGAACGACCTACTGCTGCTAGACTTAGCCCCCTGGCTCTGAGTCACACCATCCTTACAGGGATAGCAGCACTGCAAAAATAGCCACCACACAGCACCACAGTCAAAAAAGTATCCTCCTTTAAAAATGTTGCTTCTTAAAAATCTTGCTGCTTAATGGGAATTTCCACCTTGATAAGTGAGGTACAAATTACCAACCAATTTTTACATGGGGAAGCAATGACAAGCCATGCCAGCACATCAGTGCTGCATCCAATCACTTGCAAAGTGCTCACAATAATTGAATTTTTCACATTTTGACGTGGCAAACTATTGCTGCAGCAATGTATTTCACCAGACTCAGACAAGGATAATTGCAGGTTGGCCCCTGGGCATGGTGGACCCCAGAGCAATGCAGACATGGGGCTACTTTTAGGGAGAAACACAAAGAAAGAGAAGCAAAAAGCAAGAGACAGAGGGCAAGAGTTATGTACAGTATATATAGGGTGGACCCCAGAATTAGCTCCACTAGTGGGTCCCAAAAATCTGTTCCACTGTTGGTGCCATAAGGTTTACACTGCATCGGACAAAAAATAGTCAAAAATCAACCGTTTTTTTTTTGCCGTTGGCCCATACAATTGATTGTATGGAAGACGACGAAAAAACTCAAAGTGCCGGCGTATTATACGTGTTGTCGAACACGAGCAGAGAAAAAATGACCTGTGTAGAATACAGGTTGTTTTTTCCATTAAAGTCTTTGGGCTGCCTGAACGATCATATTGTCGGCCGTTTTACATAGTTACATAGTTTGTAAGGCCAAAAAAAGACAAGCCGTCCATCCAGTTCAACCTGTTTTGCTAAATGTTGATCCAGAGGAAGGCAAAAAACCCCCACGAGATAGAAGCCAATTGTCCTCATTTTAGGGAAAAAAATCCTTCCCGACTCGGATTAATCCCTGGATCAACGACCCTTCTCCAGAATCCTAGTCACTATAACTTGTTATATTATTACGTTCCAGAAATGCATCCAAACCATTTTTGAACTCTTATTGAATTCACCATGACAAGTCCCTCTGGCAGAGAGTTCCACAGTCTTCCTGCTCTTACAGTAAAGAATCCCTTTCTATGTTTATGTAGAAACCTACTATCCTCAAGATGTAGGGGACGCCCCCTTGTTCTAGATACAGTCCTGAGTATAAATAGATCTTGGGAGAGATCTCTATATTGATCTTTGATATATTTATACATATTTATTATTTACCCCCGGAGCCGTCTTTTCTCTAAACTAAATAACCCTAACAGTTGCTAATCTTTCTGGGTATTGCAGTCCACCCAGTCCTTATTATTATTTTTGTTGCCCGTCTTTGTACCTGTTTAAGCTCTACAATGTCTTTCCTGTGCATGGGTGCCCAAAACTGTACACAATATTCCATGTGTGGTCTAACCAGTGACTTGTATAATGGGAGAATTATGTTTTCATCATGTGCATCTATGCCCCTTTTAATACACCCCATGAGCCTTTTTGCCTTGGCAGCTGCTGCCTGACACTGGCTGCTACAATTAAGTTTACTGTCCACCAGGATTCCCAAGTCCTTCTCCATGACACTTTTACCCAGCGTTTTTCCATTTCATGTAATCATGTAAAGGGATTTTTCCTCCCTATGTGCATAACCTTGCATTTATCTGTGTTAAACCTCATCTGCCACTTCTCTGCCCAGGCCTCCAACTTATCCAGATCCCTTTGTAATAACACATTATCCTCTATAGTGTTGATTACTTTACAGAGCCTAGTATCATCTGCAAAGACCGATATTCTACAATGCAATCCCTGTGTAAGATCATTAATGAAATCCTAAAACCGCAAAGAATACGATTGTTTTTCATTGCAGTGAAGACATAGCCTAAAATCAGCTCCACTGGTGGGCCCCAGACTCCTCAGTCTAACACTGTAAATGGAGATGGATAGTGAACCACAGGATTGTCAGCACTGGAGCCGTGGAGGACTTTTTAAAGCTGAAAAATCTTTAAAAATAAGAAAATAAAAATAAATTTTAAAAATGTAATAAGCTGAGGTGGTCTTACTCCTTTATAATTCAAAATTTATCTGTATCATTTGAAAACATGTTATCTCATAGTTAATTTACTTGTTTAAACCTTTAGAATAACATGAAAAACACAGGACTGCAAAAAGTGAAAAAAATGACATAGCAGATTTAGCACATTTTTCGTTTAGTTCTCCAGTCACTAAGAGGTTACGTTAATTGCTCATAAAATTTGTATACATATTGGGGCATTAAACCACTTTATTTTGTTTGCTAATATAGAAAAAATATAATTCCTTATAAAATGTCACACTTCAAAGGTTTAGGAAATAAGGCTCATTATAGAGAAAACTAGACCTTTGAGACATATCCCTAACATGTGGAGTTTTATAGAACTGTACAGCAATGCATAGCATACATTAACAGGAAAAGGAAGTGAAACTTTTATTCCCATTCAATTATATTTATATTTTTGCTCTTATGGTTTTTTTTATTACTTTCTTTAAAGTGCAGCCTACCACAGGAGAAACTTAAATGTCACCTAAGTTCATTTCACACTGTTTGACTGCTACAATCGATCACAGAGGCCAAGTAAAAAAAACATATTTGTTCCCATTTATTTGAAAAATATAACTAAGCAGAATGAAAACACAAAAATATCACAGTCTCGCACTATGCATCCATATGCTATGAAATCTATTTTGCCATTGTTGAGTCTAAGATCATAAAAAAACATTGGATAATAGTCTGGTTTTACAGCTTTGAAGAGATGTTTGTATTCTAAGGTATTCAAAAGACGATGGAAGAACAATAGAAATAATGAATTTAAGCAAATAAAATTTGGCCTCAATTATTGTAATCCAATTTCTACTACAGTTAACATAGATATTGTTGATTATAATCACATAGTTGCAATATTTTATTAGCAGAATGATTGCTCACTGGTTAACACTGTTGCCTTGTAGTCCTGGGTTCCAATCCACCAAGGAGAACATCTACAAGGCGATTGTATGTTCTCTCTGCATTTGCACGGGCTTCCTCTAGGTATTCTGGTTTTCTCCACACTCCTGCCTACATCGCAGTTTATCTTAAAAACATTCGGCCACCATTTGGTACCTTGTCATCTGGGTCCAAATAGGATGTATCCCCTATCCTACCTTTTGCCTTTTACCTATATTTCATTGACACTGTGAGTATTTATCAACTCAAGGACAAATAGTCCATGTTGAAATATAGGTAATGTAGGTCTTGCTGACATAAAGTATCTATAGATGTTTTTCACGGTGGATGTCTGTTGTTGTATTAGCTATACTATCTGTCAAGTTTCTTTTATAAACTCCTTGATAAACCCACATATCTGTGGGAGAAACACGTCGGAGTTGTATGTAGCTGTTTATTGGATTGACAGCATATAGTTATTTGGTAATTATCTTTTTGGCAACACTACTATTTTCCCCATATTGATATTAGGATTGATAGAGTGTTGGCTAGGAGTTTCTTCTTGGGGTCGTCCTTGTCGAGGCGGCAGCCCTAATATAGGTAGGAAGGTATCTAGAGAAGGGTGTGTTAGGGATAGTTGTTTTTTTTTTGTTTTGTTTTTTTAAGAGATTAAAATATAAGTTTTATTATCATTCTTTTCCCTATTTTTTCTGTGATGTTCATGCCGATTTGGGGAATGGCTGCTATTTATTGATATTGGAGGTGGATTCTTGTCCAGACCACCTGATTTTAGAAGTCTGGTCCTGTGATGATTATGATTAGAGATGGGCGAATTTCTCAAAAATTCGATTCGGTCACTTCGACGAATTTTCCGACAAAATTCGTTTAGTTCCGAATTACTTCGGCACGAATCGCGTTAAAAAGCAGCTATTTCCAGGCTGCACAGAGCCTGCAGGGTGCTGTAGAACGTTGTGCCATGCTTAAATATGCAGAGGGAGCTTGGTTTGGTCTTCATACAATGTTGTGTTTTAGTATGACACGCAGATGACTGCCGCCGCTCTTAGAATCGCTTCACTATAAAATTCCCTGGGCACTTAAGAGGGCAAAACTGACCAAAAAACTCAAGCGGGAATGTAGCCTGATAAAGTTATGCCAGTGAAAACTGGAAAAAAGCAAGCTGAGAGCTCAGGTGGCAACATTAGTGACAGAGTGTGGAGGTGACGGCGGCAGCCACAGCAGCATGAGGTCAGAGAGTGGCACAATGACATTCTGGAGGTGGCAAAACACGAGGAAGCCACAGAGTGGCACAATGACTGAGAGCGGAGGTCACAACAGCAGCAGCATGAGGTCAGGCAGTGGCACAATGACATTCTGGAGGTGGCAAAACAGTAGTAGGCCACAGAGTGGCACAATGACAGAGAGTGGAGGTCACAACAGCAGCAGCAGCATGAGGTCAGGCAGTGGCACAATGACATTCTGGAGGTGGCAAAACAGTATTAGGCCACAGAGTGGCACAATCACACAGTGTGGAGGTCACGGCGGCAGCAGTATGAGGTCAGGCAGTGGCACAATGACATTCTGGAGGTGGCAAAACAGGAGGAAGACACAGAGTGGCACAATGACTGAGAGCGGAGGTCACGGCGGCAGCAGCATGAGTTCAGGCAGTGGCACAATGACACAGTGTGGAGGACATGGCAGCAGCCACAGCAGCATGAGGTCAGACAGTGGCACAATGACACAGTGTGGATGTCACGGCAACAGCAACAGCAGCAGCAGCATGAGGTCATAGAGTGGCACAATGACAGAGTGTTGAGGTGGGTGGCAATACCAGTCCCTGGTAAAGATGGTGGTAGGCAGTTGGAGAAACTGGCAGCAGATGTGTGGCATCAGGCGGGTGGCGGCATCAGAATAGTGGCTGAGGCAGGTAGTTTGAACCCAGACTGACGCCTAAGGCATTGGTGTGTGGAAATCCTGGCCGATCCACGCCTGATTCATCTTGACAAAGGTCAGTCGTTCCACATTTCCCGTGGACAAGCGAATTCTCCTTGGGGTAACGATGGCCCCCGCCGCACTGAACACCCGCTCTGATGCCACACTACTGGCCGGGCAGGACAGCTTCTCCACTGCAAACTCGGCAAGTTGTGGCCACACATCCAGTTTGGCTGCCCAGTAGTCCAGCGGATCTTCTAACTGAGGTGGCAGAGTGCTGTCCAAGAAGGCCACAACCTGTTGGTTCAGGGACTGCTCCAGGTCCTGCTGCTGCTGCTGCTGGCGACTGCCCTCCTCACTAGGTGGGTGAAGGAAGCTGCTCATCAGTGACTCCAGACTTAGGTTACTACTGATGGAGCTGGTACTGCTCCTACCCCCCCACCTTCCCCCAGCAGCCGCGGCAGTAGTACGTGAGCGCTGAGGAACCCCCCGGGCAGACCTGTCAGAGGAGGGACGATGCCGCACATAGGCAGCGGCCAACTGATTACGGAGGATTTCCCTATAGTATTTGAGTTTGTCTTCCCTCTCAATAGCTGGGAAAAAGGCTTCCATTTTGGACCGGTAGCGAGGGTCCAATAGGGTGGAGAGCCAGAAGTCATCCCTCTGCCGGATGCTGACTATTCGGCTGTCACTAGCCAGGCAAATAAGCATGCTGCGGGCCATCTGCACAAGTGACTCCGAGGGGCTCCCTGCCTCCATTTCCACTGTATACTGCCACGGTGCTTGGGGGTCATCTGCCTCATCTTCCTCATCTCCATCCACGTCCTCCAGCTGCCCCTTTGCTCCTCCTCTCTCGTCACCTGGGTAGAAAATCCACTCATTTCACCAACAATGCTTCTGCTCCAATGTCTCCTCCTCCTCCTCCCCATTTCAGTCCCCACCGGACTCATGTCGCCCCGAGATGTAGTCGCCACGTCTCCTGTCGCCTGCCCAGACAGTTTTTTCAGCATCTGTTCCGGACATGAAGCTGTGGACTGACGTTATTTATTCCGTAGTCCTGGCGACTGACAAATAACGTTGCCTCCTCGAATGGCCTCAACAAACGGCAGGTGTCACGCATGAGCTGCCACTGGCTGACATCAAAGTTACACAGGGGAGTACTTCTGTCTGCCTGGATCATCAAAAATCGTTAATGGCCTTTCTCTGTTCATACAGTCGGTCCAACATGTGCAGGCTGGAATTCCAGCGGGTGGAAACATCGCATATCAGAGTGTGTTGGGGGAGGCCGTTCTGCCACTGCAACTCGAGGAGGGTGTTCCTGGCTTTGTACGAATGGATAAAGTGCATGCACAGTTTCCTTGGCCATTTTCAGAATGTTCTGAAGATCGGTGGAAGACTTCAGGAACCTTTTCACAACCAGATTGAACACGTGCGCCATGCAGGGCGCATGGACCATCCCTCCTCGGTGCAGCGCGGACACCATGTTCCTCCCATTGTCCATCACCATGGTTCCGATTTGCAGTTGGCGCGGAGAAAGCCACACATCGATTTCTTGCTGCATGACGCGGAGCAGTTCCTCCCCTGTGTGACTTCGTTCGCCGAGGCAAGCCAGGTGTAGAACTGCGTGACACCGCTGTGCCCTACACATGTGGTATGATGGAGCAGTACTTGTGGAGGCTGAGATGGTGGTGGTGGTGGAGGAGGAGGAGGCGGACATTGGCGCAGGTGCAGCAGTTTGACAACGTGGAGGAGAAAGCGGCGTCTCCTGTCCAAGTTGTTGGTGTGCCTGGGCTGGAAGCACATTCACCCAGTGGGCTGTAAAGGACATGTACTGGCCCTGACCGTAGTTACAGCTCCAGACGTCCGCGCTGCCGTGCACCTTGGAACAAACCGATAAGCTCAAGGACTGACCCACCTTCTGTTCTACATATTTATGAAGTGCTGGTACTGCCTTTTTGGAAAAGAAATTACGGCTTGGAACTCTCCATCTCGGCTCGGCACAAGCCATTAGTTCTTTGAACGGTGCAGAGTCCACCATTTGGAAAGGGAGGGACTGCAGTACCAACAACTTGGACAGGAGCACGGTCAGCTGCTGCACCTTAGGATGGTTGGACGTATACTGTTGTCTCTTTGCAATCGCCTCGCTGAACGACTGCTGGCGCCATGAGTAGCGAGGAGCAGGAGCATCTGGACCGGGAGATGATGTCAAAGAGAAACAGCTCCCTTCTGCAGAGGTGGTGGAGCCTTGACTGGCTGCAATGGCATGCGTGCCACTGGGCGCTGCTGCTGCTGCTGTTGCTGCGGCGGCAGGATGGACCACCACATCTGAGCCACGTTTCTCCCAGGCCACCGGATGGTGACGCTGCATGTGTTGACGCAGGGCCGTGGTGCCAACGTTAGCTCCCTGGCCACTCTTCACTTTCTGCCCACAGATTCTACATATACCCATATTCGGCTCCTCCGGTGTCTTAGCAAAGAACTGCCACACCGCCGAATATCGGATTTTACCGCCTCGCTGAGCCCCTGTGCTGCTCCTGTCTTGGACCTGCGAAGCGGGTTTTTTACCCCGTGGCCGCTTGGCTCCCGCCCTCACACTGCTGCTATCCTGCTGACTCACGGCCACACGACCCACTTGCTGGCTGCGCTGCTGCCTGACGCGCAAGCTGACGCCCTCTTCTCCTGACGATGATGAAGCCCTTGCCTCACCCGGCTCCCAAGTGCGGTCGACTACATCATCATCTATTTGTGTTTCATCGTCACTGCTGTCCTCATCACCGGTCTTGGTATGCCGAGGCTGACCTCTCACAACATGACCTCCCATGCCACTCTCCACATCTATACTTTGCCGCCTACTGCAAGAAACAGGCGATATTGGCCCCATTTCTTCGCTGCCAAGTAGCTGCTGACTGCCCTCCTCAAATTGTTCATCCTCGCTATATAGTGGCGCTGAGCCCAGACCACATAGTAGATCTCTGGCTGAGGGAAACGGATGGGACAGAGGCGGGCTGAGGACAGGTGAGGGCCGCTGACCCGCTCCCGGGCCATGCCAACTAATGGTTGTGTCTGAGGTTCCCACCGACTCTTGGCTGGGGTTGTCAGATGTCATCTGAGAGGAAGAGGATGACCTAGTCAACCAATCAAGAACCCTTGGGTTGCTGAACAACACACGGCCGCTAGATGACAGCGGCAGTTGTGGCCTCACCGAGTGACCCCTGCTGCGACGTCCCCCTGCTGTGCTGCGACCTGGGCCTGTTCCAGGAATGTTTGTGCCACTGCCACTCGCAGGTGCAGAGCCTGCCACCTCTCTGTCTGACATACTGTTTGTTCTAAAATGTACAGACACTGTTTGATGATGATATCTGTATATGATAAATATACACCCTGTTTTTGACACCAAATGAACCCAGTAACAAGCTTGGGTAACCCTTGGATATAAATTGCGCTCCACAAATGGCCAGGAAAAATTTACTTGTATGTGTCGTTTAAAAACACTGTGTGTTTTACTAAATGTAAAAGCACAAACAGGGTTAATTAAACTTCGGACATCAATTAGGCTACAGGAAAAATTTATATATTTTGGCATTGAAAAAGACGGTTTATTTTTGTCAGCCCCCCACACCTAGCAAAACAACGCTTAATTAACCCCTGGAATGTAAATTGCGCCAAAGAATTGAGCCCACAAACTAGGGAGCTTTGGGAGCGTAGTTACAATTGCGTGTTTTCTACGCCACACAACAAGAGATTACAGTTTTGTAATTAACCTTTGCTTTGTGGGAAATTTGGCTAAAGGAAAAAGTTATATATTTTGGCATTTAAAAGACCGTTTGTTTTTGTCAGCACACCAGCAAAACAACGCTTAATTAACCCCTGGATGTAAATTGCGCCAAAGAATTGAGCCGCACAAACTAGTAGCCCTTTGTAGCATGTTACAATTTCGTGTTTTCTACGCCACACAACAAGAGATACAGTTGTAATTAACCTTTGCTTGTGAATTAGGCTACAGGAAAAATTTATATATTTTGCCGTTGAAAAAGACGGTTTCTTGGGGTCAGCACACCAGCAAAACAACGCTTAATTAACCCCTGGATGTAAATTGCGCAATAGAATTGAGCAGCCAAAAATGAAGTGGTATTTGTATTGTAAAAACGCTGTTTCTTTAAATTAATACAACAGGAACTGGCTTAGATCCCACTTGGATATTGAATGTATATGCAGCTGCAGTGGACGCACACTGGATTTCAGATCCAATACCCCAAAAAATTAGAAATAGAACATTAAGAGAACAGTCTCTGAGACAAGCTGAGACACCCCACAGAAATCGCTATATAAAAATCAATTCTTCAGTAAGAGCTATCAGCCGCGGCAGCACCTTCCCTGATGAGCACAGTGAGAGGAGTGTGAGCTCCCGGCGTCGCGCCCGGACTTATATAGTGCGGTGACGTCACAGAATCCCGCCGGTCTCTGATTGGCTTCACCTCTGCACATGTCATGCAGGCTATGCCCTTCTTCCTCCAGAGTGCTTTGCCCCATGTAGCGCCATGTGCTCGCAGCCATTTTATCAATCAAAAACACACTTCGTTCACCCGAAGTACCCCAAAGTTCGACTTCGTTCCGAACCGAAGTTTTCCTGAAATTCTAAACGAATTCCACTTCGTTAGAATCGATTCGCCCATCTCTAATTATGATTGATTATTTTTCTCCATACTCCCCAAAACATACTGATAGGTAAATCTGGATTTTAGATTGAAAGCTCCAATGAGGACTGGGACCAATATGAATAATGACTATCTCTGTGCAGTGCTATGAAATATAATAGTGCTATGTAACTGTAATAAAAACAAAATAAGTTAGTCGTGAGTCATACTTTTACTATATAAAAGACACATTTATATGTTTCATGTTCTCAAGCGGTTTGATATTAGGGGCCCATATCTTACTGCATTACGAGGTCTTTACTTGCGTCCATCTGCCACTATTTGCCTCTCCCATGGCTCCTCTCCTAAATTCAGAATTTCGAATGGTACAAGGCAGGGATGCCCACTTTCCCCCTTGCTGTTTGTATTGAGCATTGAATCACTGGCTGCGGCCATTCGTCTCACCGCACGTCTCTCTGCCTAATCTGCATGCAGTCCTGATGGATTTTGGAACTCTGTCTGGTTACATGGTCAACCCTACCAAAACGGAAGCCTTTCCCATTAATATTCCATCAGCTCAGCTCCAATTGTTACAAACTAACTTTTCATATCATTGGAAAGATGATACCTTGAAATACCTAGGAGTGAATATAACTAAGTCATTTCAACCTCTATATAAGCATAACTATCCTGCCCTTTTTTCTGAAATTAGGAGATTATTGCACCAATGGAATCGACTTTCTCTGTCCTAGTTTGGAAAGATTGCTTCCATTAAGATAACAATCCTTCTTTATTATTTTGAAACCCTTCTAGTCCCAGATTCAATCTTGGATCTTAAAGTTCTCCAGACATCTATTTTCCAATATATGGGCACATAAACGCTATAGAATTCAAAAGAGTGTTTTGTTGGCTAGTAAGGGGAATAGAGGTCTCTCTGTGCCAGATCTTATCAAGTATTATTGGGCTACCCAGCTGTGACGAGTGCTGACTTATGCTAGATGGGTTGAAATTGAAAAACTTTGGATTGCTCCCGTACACCCCAATTCTTTATTGTGGGGAACGTCCTCTTAGGGGCTTGCGACGCCTCTGTTGGGTCCAATGGCCTTGTTGAGGAATGTATGGCGGACATGCTATCGGAGATTCTCACTGAGTACACCCAGTCCCTTATGACATCATTCCTGTTTCAACCACTTCTACCCGCAAGTCTAGTGGCGTTGAATATGAAGCCCTGGTTTGACAGGAGATTGTTTAGCGTAGCGGATATAATCGAAGGTTTGACTAGGAAATTACTTTCTTTTCAGATTTTGAAGTCTGACGTTGGTTTGCCTGCTACAAGTTATTTCTCTTATCTACAAATATCCCATTTTATTCGACACACTTTAAAATTATAACGGTCTCTGACCTGACCCCTTTTGAAAGGTTATGTCGCTCGACTAATTCTGCCAAGGGTCTTATATCTGACATATATTCTATGTTGACAGATCCACATCCTGAATCCCGCACCCAACATAAATGTCACAATGGGAGATTTTTTTGGGGAAAATCTCTCTCATTATCAGATTGGTGTCTTGTTCGGAAATATGCTCACAAGACTTCAATCTGTGCTACCAAGAAGGAGAATCAGTATAAGATTCTTTACTATTAGTATCACACTCCTTCCCTCCTTCACAGACTAAATCCTACTGTTCCTGATCTTTGCTGGAGGTCTCTAATTGAGGAGGCCACCGGGATTCACATTTTTGGGGATTGAAGCATAATATACCCCTTTTGGTGTGAAGTAAGGCAGTTAATTAATGATATAATAGGGGTGAAACTTTCTATGCACCCAAAGATGTTCTTGTTAAATCTGATTGCTCAACGTTTGAATTCTGCCACTAGACAGTTAGGCAATGTTCACACGGCTTATTGTCGACTTAATTGCGGGGAGGGATTTCGCCCCGCAATTACGCCGGCTGCCGTGCAGCGGGGGCGGGCGAGGGGCCGCTAGCTCGCCGGCCCCATAGACACTCATTATTCACGGTGCGTACACGCCGTAAATAATGTGCATGTCACTTTCTCCCTGCAAGGCGGATTCGCCGAGCGGGGAGAAGAGACGGAATCCATAGTTCTCTATGAGACCTGTGGATTACCGTAATGACTGGGACGGATTCCAGCCGTACTGAAGCGCAAATACGGCGTGCAGTTGGGCTGGAATCAGTGCCCAAATAAGCCGTGTGAACGAGGCCTTATTGCCACACATACTCACAGTGGCTAGGTGTTTAGTTGTTGGTCACTGGAAAAAAGACGACCTCGTCCACTAGAGCGGATGTGCTGGAACAATTGTAGAAAATAATGGAGTATCTTACAGCCCTGCTCTAAAATAGGCTGGATTCCTTTATCTTTATCTGATCTCCTTGGGACCGTTATCTTATAGCGATTGAGGCCTCATAATAACGATTAACTTATTGCTGGTGCTTCTTTGAGAGCAACAAATCTACGTTTCCATTGCCTTTTGTTTCTGGTTTTGTCTTTTTTGTATTGTTTTTTCATTGTATTGTTTTCATTACATGCAAAAAATTTCTTGTCTCCTGTGAAAAGTACCACGATTGTTTGGTTTTGAGAGAATATTTCATTTTCTATTTTCTGTTATGTGGAACACTTCATATATATGAGGTGTGCTTTATGCGATATTGATGTACAATATTGAAATCTTTTAATAAAAAGTACAGTTATATAAAAAAGAAGACACGTTTAGTAGAAATAGAATTTTAGCTACAAAAATTATTGACATATTTGGAAATTTTATTTTTAATGATTTGAAAGGATGAATAATATGTGCTTTGATATGTTGTTTTTATTTTTAGTAGACACACACTTTAGTAAGGCTATAGCTAGCTTGGGATATGCACAAAGTTATCATGCCAACCACCCCCCTGACTAGGATCACAAGAAGGTGTTTCTAGGACATTCTTGATGAATGGTTGTTAGACTGTATAGTGAAAATAGATACTTAAAGGGGTTGTCTCACTACATTGATTCATCTTACCTCAGTCCTGTTTTCTTGGTTTCATTTTGAATTCAGGGGTGTGTTTACTGGCTTCTACTAGGCTGCAGTAGAAGCCAGGTCTGTAGCTATAGCAACCAGTGCTGGCAGCCTATCATGAGAGATTGTACAGGTCTGTAGCTATAGAGACCTGAGGATTTGCTGGCTTTCGCACATCTTAGGCTATGTCTGCATGGCATTGGACAAAAAACGTCCAAAAGTCAACTGCTTTTTGTCCGATGCACGAATATGGTTTTTGTCACTTTTTGAGCAAAAACCGGGGTTGGTTCTCGTTTTCGGCAATCAATTGTATGGGAAGATGATGGAAAACTAAAAACGCCGGCATATTATACAACATGTTGTATTATATGCTGGCGCCAGAAAACGAGCAGAGAAAAAACTTTCACAGTGGAGGATGGAGAGTTCATAATGGGGAGGGTGGGTTAGAGTGGGGGAGGGGGTGTTTAGTGTTGGTGAGGTAAGTTATAGTTGAGGAGGTAGGTTTGAGAAGTGGTACATTCACACGACGGATTTGGAAGCTGAAAATGTCAGTGCTAAATGAGTAAGCTAAATCAGTAAGCGCGGATTTCAGATGAGTGTTTGACAATGATTGTCAGAGGCAGATTTTCAGCCTCCTATATAATATAATGTGAGACGTGGAATTCGCTTCAAAAATTTACATGACAATTATTTTTTAGAAAAGAAAGCAACACTGAGGAAAATGAGCGGCGTGTGAATAACAACACTTATTTTCCTTTGCAAACAATATCAGGTGGATTGCAGTCCGATTGGACACTGATTCTGAGGCAGATTCATTGCTGAATGTGCCCCAGAGTCAGCCTCCAAATCCGTTGTGTGAACATACTCTTATAGTGGGGGAGGTGGCTTATAGTGGAAGAGGGAGAGGTGAGTTATAGTGGGAGAGGGGGTGTTCAGAGTGGGGGAGGAGGGTTAGAGTGGGATGGAAGAGGGGGCTGTTTAAAGTGGGAGTGGTGTAGTGAGGGCCCCATCCCCCCGGTTTTTTACAGGATTTCAGGGGTTTTTTTGGTTATTTTTTACAGATTTTCTTTTTGGACTACAATGGATTTGTTGGACTACGTCGGATCCGCATTGTTTCTATTTCTTTAATAAAATGGTTAATGAAGAATGGTGTTGTGGAGTATTTACTTAAATAAAGTGTTTTTTTCTGTTGTTTTTGTTTTTATTTTTTTCCAGTGTTAGGAATGGTGGTGTCTCCATTATTATCACTGGGGCTTGGTGTCAGCCAGCGGCGTTTTTCATCTCTCCAAAGTTGTCACTAAATCCTTTTCACTATTTCCACAGTATCCAATGCACCAGGGGTGCTGGGAATAGCAAGTTTACCATCAGAAGATGGACCCTCTAATGTGATTGTCTGCTTCTGGGATGGCTGCAGGCTGTTATTTTTAGGATGGGTAGGGCCCAACAGCCATGAACCTTCCCAGTCTGATAGTATGAGGCTGTAGTCTCCACTTTTACCTTGTCTGGTTATGAAAAAAAGTGGGGACCCAAGTCATTTTTGGTTGTTCTCTAGATTTTTCAATAAACAAGCAATTAAAAACAGGGGCATAACTAGAGAAGCCTGGGCCCTAGAGCAAACATTTGCACCCCCCCCCCCCCCTCCCCGACCACGAACCATTTACCTGGACTTCTTAAGCCACGCAGTTATTAGATAATACAAGGAGTGATTAACTCACCCTACATATCACCATCATACTGCTACCAAACAAATCCACTATAGTAAGACCAACATTGCCAATAACACTACTACATAAGGACCTGATTATGCCACCAGAACATGACCACAAATTACCACCACAGAGTAACTGAACAATATCCCTATACTATTACTGAATAAAGATCAATATTAGCGCCATATAGTGGTATATACCAGTGCAGAAATGTGCCATTCAAACTGTATATAACCTCCATACAGTGACCATATAGTGGTAGACACCAGTGTACACAGGCTATACAGACTGTATGTTACCTCCATATAGTGACCACATAGTGGTAGATAACAGTGCACACAGGCTCTACAGACTGTATATTACCACCATATAGTGACCATATAGTTGTAGATACACAAACTCTGCAGATATTTAAGTGATTACAGTGCTGTTACATCTAATGACTCACAGGAGACGTTTCTGTGACAAGTCGTTGACTTCCCTTTTGTTCTGCATCCGATCTAGACCGCCATGATGACTTCTCCAGACCACCACTTGTCCCTGCAGATTTGGACACAAATATCTTAGAATCCTGAGTTGGTACAGGTCATAGATTAGAAGCCCAGTCTCCTGGAGGGGAGGAACAGAGGATTCAACTCCATATAGGTAGGCAAGTAGGGTTTAGGTAGCTATAGGGGGCCAAATAGGTAGACAGACAGGGTTTATGTAGCTATAGGGAGCCATACAGGTAGGCAGGGTATAGGTGGGTTATCGGGGCCATATAGGTAGGTAGGCAGGGTTTAGGTAGCTTTAGGGGCCCCATATAGGTAGACAGACAGGGTTTGGGAGGCTATATAGGTAGGTAGGTTTTATGGGGCGATAGGGGCTACATAGGCAGGCAGGCTTTAAGGGGCTATAAGGGCTATATAGGCAGGCAGGCTATAGGGGGCTATAGGGCTAGTCAGGCAGG
Source organism: Phyllomedusa bahiana (assembly GCA_025379985.1). Taxonomy (NCBI): domain Eukaryota; kingdom Metazoa; phylum Chordata; class Amphibia; order Anura; family Hylidae; genus Phyllomedusa; species Phyllomedusa bahiana. The sequence continues at coordinate 22,388 of JAODAL010034256.1, forward strand.
CTTTAGTGAGCTATAGGGGCTCGATAGGCAGGCTATAGGAGGCTATAGGGGCTATATAGGCAGGCAGGCTATAGGGGCTTTAGGAGGCTATATAGGCCAGCAGGCTATAGGGACTAGATAGGCAGGCTATAGGGGGCTTTAGGAGGTTATATAGGCAGGCAGGCTATAGGGGCTAGATAGGCAGGCAGGCTATAGTGGGCTTTAGAAGGCTATATAGGTAGACAGGCTATAGGGGCTAGATAGGCAGGATATAGTGGGCTTTAGGAGGCTATATAGGCAGGCAGGCTATAGGGTGATTATCGGCAGGCAGGCTTTAGGGGGCTTTAGTTGGCTTTGTTAGCAGGCAGTTTTTTTGGGCTATTTTGGCAGTCAGGCTTTATGGGTGCTTTTGGTGGCTATATAGGCAGGCTATAGGGGGCTTTAGGAGGCTATATAGGCAGGCTATAGGAGCTTTAGGAGGCTATATAGGCAGGCAGGCTATAGGGGCTAGATAGGCAGCCAGGTTATAGGGGGATTCAAGAGGCTATATAGACAGGCAGGCTATAGGGGCTGGATAGGAAGTCAGGCTATAGGGGGCCTCAGGAGGCTAGATAGACAGGCAGGCTATAGGGGCTTTAGGAGGCTATCTAGGCAGGCAGGTTATAGGGGCTAGATAGGCAGGCAGACTAAAGGGGGATTCAGGAGGCTATATAGACAGGCAGGCTATAGGAACTAGATAGGCAGTCAGGCTATAGGAGGGTTTAGGAGGCTATATAGGCAGGCAGGCTATAGGGGCTAGATAGGTTATAGGGGGCTTTAGGAGGCTATAAAGGCAGGCAGGCTATATGGGCTTTATAGGCAGGTAGGCTATAGGGGGCTTTAGGAGGCTATATAGGCAGCCAGGCTATAGGGACTAGGTAGGCAGGCAGGCTATAGCGGGATTTAGAAGGCTATATAGGCAGACAGTCAGGCTATAAAGGCTAGATAGGCAGGCAGGCTATATGGGGCTTTCAGAGGCTATATAGGAGGCTATAGGGGCTAGATAGGTAGGCAGTGGAGTTAAAAAAAGAAATAGCTTACTTACCTCGGTCCATGCTGCCTCGATGCGATGCGTTCCAGCCTCTCTGCTCGGCGCATGTGGCGTGGTGATGTGACATCATCGCGCCGCCCACGTGATCACTGAGAGCCAGCACCTGCTAGGCTTAAGGCCTAAGGCACTCCATTCTGTTACCCCCGGGCAGCGCTGCCATGAACGCTCGGGCCAGAGGGCCTGGACGTTCAGAGGTAGCATGCACCGGGCCCCGCAGCTCCATGCCCGCCGGCAGTGAACTGTTATGTTCACTGCCAGCGGGCACAGGAGCGGCATTACCAGGGTAGCAGACGTGGTAGCAGCTGCCCTGGGGCCCAGGCACCCTAGGGCCCAGAGTCCGTGGCAGCTGCTATGTGTGCTACTCCGGTAGTTACGCCCCTGATTAAAATAGAGGATCAGGGGTTCCCCCCCCCCCCCCCACCGCTGTTTGTTTTTTTATTATAACTATGCAAGGTAGGTTATTATTCAGGGCTTCTGGTTCCTGACCACCCTAAAAATACCAGCCCGCAGCAGATCATCATATTAGATGGCCCACTTCTGACAGTAACCCAGCATTTTCCAATACCCCTGGTGCATTAGGGTAACAGTGGAGTTGATGTCAAACTTGGGTGACAAGAAACAACGCTGGCTGACACCAAGCCCCAGCGATAATAACCAAGAAGCTTCTGTCAGACACCTTCATGACTAACACTGGAATAAAATAATAAAAAAATAACACAGACACAACAGAAAAAACTATTTATTTAAATTAACACTTCCCGATACCAGCCCCTGTTGACCATTTATTCCCGAGGGAGGTAACCTGTAGAAAAATAAAATGACAGTACTAAACTAAATCTCCTGCATCCTGTGAAGATTCTGCCTGCCCCTGATTTTCAGGCTGCACAATATGATCCTGGGGGGTACACGCCACAGCTGCAGTGCTATCACAAGGGGGTTGGTTCTCGGTTTTCCACCAGAAGATTGTGCCTGTAAGCTGTGGCCTGCATGTCTTCTTCCGCCGCTGCCCCCTAGCAGTGTGTTATATGGCCTAGTGCCAACACAAATACAACTCCTACCTATTACCCCATAAACCCACCTCCATCTTTCACCCCACATCCCAATCACCCCCACCTATCACCCCATAGCCCCCATCTCCACCTATCCCTCAGTAGCCCATTCACCTCCACTTATCACCCTATATTGCCTTCATCTCCATCTATCACCCATGCAAAGTTTATACAGAGGTGGCAATGGGCAGCAAGGTGTTTGAAAAGTGAGGATTCTAAGATGTTTGTGTGGTTAATTCTACAGGGACGAGTTGTTGCCAGGAGAAGTCATCACGGAGGTCTGGGCCAGATGAAGACAAAAAGGGAAAGTTCCAGTCATAGAAGACGTCTCCTGTGATATCCCTGGATGTAACTGAACTGTAGTCACTTGTCTGCAAAGCCTGTGTAAAACTGGTATCTACCAATATATGGTCAGTTTATGGTCGGAATATTGGTTGTAGTGGTAGTAGTACAATGACTTATATTCAGTAACAGTATGGTGGTATAGATGTAGCAGAGTTTAGTTTGACCATGATAATCCAAGGCTTTCCTGTGTTTTATGTGCTTATCTGTGTCATGGGGGGCCGCGTGGGCCAACCGCTGCGCCCCGGTCTCCCCCTCTGCCTGCAGGGCTCCTGGCGCGGTGCCGTGGCTCCCGCCGCCCCTCTCCCTGCTGCCCGGGCTCTCGGCGCGGGTGCCGCGGCTGCCCGCGCCCATTCCTGCTGCCCGGGCGCCCGGCACTTACCAGCCCGCTCCGGTGAACGCTGCCCCTGTCTGTTCCGGCCGGCCGCGCGGTGGCCCGTGTCCCTAGGCGCAGCGCGCGCGACGGCTGTCGGGATTTAAAGGGCCAGCCCCCAGTAATTGGTTATTGCTGGGCGGCTGGTCCTATTTAAGGTACAACGCCCCCAACACACCTTTCCAAATTCGTTGGTGTGCGTCCAGTTAGTTTGAGTGTATTGAGAGTCTGTTCTATATCACCCGTGTACCAGTCATTTGCTACGTTCCTGACCTTGCCTGTTTGCCGCCCCCCCCTGACCGTCTGCCGGTCTCTGCCACAAACCCTTTTCCCGCCTCCCCTGCCCCTTCTGCCTGTCCCCGACTCCCGGCCTTGGATTACGACTTTTTACCCCCGGCACTACCCCGGCCGCCACCGCTAGAAAAGTCACGTCGGGGGTAACACCTGGTACCCACGCCGCACCCAATTTCCATCCCGCTTTGCGGGGGGTTTCGGGTAAAAAACCGGGGGGGGCTATTTAAAGACCCCGTTCCTTGACGTGGCTTTTACCAACGTGCGGGGGTTTCCAGGGGAACCCAAAAAAATCCCATTACAGTACGAACGGGGCCATGGATTCCGCCGGGGTTTCCTCTGCCTGAACTCCGGGGGATGTTCCCGACGGCTGTCCCCCCAAGAAAGAGTCAGGTGTTCGACCACCCCGTGGCCTTTGATGCAAAACTTCCATTTTGTTTACCGCCACCCAGCGACTGTTTCCCCTTCTCGCAGCACCGTTGCCCTGCAATTTCACCGGGCCCCTTCCCTCTGCACTCCCGCTCCCCTCTCTCTATGATGGAGCCCCCGAAGAAGTGCAGGGGTTTTCCTCACTCAATGCCCACCACATTAAATTTCTTAGACATAAATTTCCCCCACGACCCGGGAAAAAAGGGGCCCTTCTTTTATTAGCCCCTTTTAACGGGCAAAGCTCTGGCCTGGGCCACCCGTTTATGGGATCGAGGAGACCCGCTCCCCGGCAAATCTGCAAGGCTTCCCCCGGGGGATTCCGCACTGTCTTCGAGGAACCTGCCGTACCTCCCCCCCGGGTGCTGTTTTGCTTCGCCTCTGTCAGGGGGGATTCCATGTGGGACAGTACTCTGTGCATTTTCCTTTCGCTGGGCTTCAAAACTCACGGGAACAACGAGGTTTCTGGTGGCGACTTTCTGGCCCAAGGGCCCCCTCGGGGGGGGCGTTAAAGATGACTCGCGGCTGGGATCTGCCTCCCTCTTTGGGCAAATTGATTCGGCTGGCCACCCCGGGGCGACATTCGTTGGGGGAGAGAAAAAACAAGACCCCCGTCTCCAAAAGCCAAATTTTAATCGACCCCCGCCGGAAAGCCTTTCCCTTTTGGGGGCTGTCCGGTGGGGTCCCCGGGGGGCCTCTCCCCCTGGGGCTCGCAGGGGAAGCATCCCTTGGGGTCAGTGCGGCCCCTCCCCCCTCTGACCCATTTGGTCGTTGTGGAAATTCCCCCAACCCGTACCTTTCAGGCCCCCGCCTTTTTGGAATCAAAGGGGCCGCTGGTAACTTTATTAGCCATGCACTGGGGTTTAAGTTCCGGTTCCAGTGACCCCTCTGCAAAAAAACCATGTTTTTCCTCTGTCAGTGGCTAATGCCTCAAAGGGTGCCATTCGGTTTTTGCATGGGCCCCTCACCCAGCCCGATTTGGGGCGCAAAACCAGGAAAGGGTGGGAAAATTTTTCCCGTTTTTCCCTTTTTTCTGAGATTCCCCTTTTGGGCCCCCCTGGTTGCAAGACCATGCCCCCGCCTAACCCGGAAAACAGGCGAGATCCTTCGTTTGGGGGCCCGGGATGTAAATTCCCATGCCTGGTGGCACTACGCCCTGTCTGCGGTCCGCTTCTGCAAAACCTTTGAAGTCCCCTGCCAGGGTTGCCTGCTTTCCCTTTCCAGGACTTTGGGGACGTCTTCTCCCAAAAACAAAACCGAAACCCCTGCCCCCAACCCCCACCTTTTACTGCCCCCATCGATCTGCAACCCCCGGGACTAGCCTCCCCGAGACAGAGTTTACCCCTTTCGGTTCCCCCAGACAAAGGCCCATGTCGGGGGTATATTAAAGAGAATCTGCAAGGGGGGTTTAATTTTAACGCAATCATCCTAAAATGCGGGAGGGTGGATTTTATTTTTTGTCTAAAAGAAAAGGGTGGAACCCTCCCCCCTGAATGTTTTTTTCGGGTCTAAATTAAAAATAACCATAAAGAAAATTTTGATATCCCCTGCCTTTGATTTCCAAAAGCTTTTTTGACCGCCCTTTTTGGGCGCAAAAAAAATTTTTCCTAAATTGGACCTTCGTGGGGCTTAAAAATCTGATTCAAATTTGGGAAAGGGGACGAATTTAAAAAAAGCCCTTTTTAAAACCCTTAAGGCCACTTTTTTGAAATTTGGTCATGCCCTTTGGGCCCTTTTCAAAAGCCTGGCCCCTTTTTCCAGAAAATTCGTCAACGGGGATTTTTCCGCGACCTTCCCCTTGTCTGTGTCATCGGGTTTTTCCCTTTGGGTGGGCATCCTGATCTCTTTTCCCCGGGCCCGAAGGTTTTACCGCCATCCCCGTCCGCCCGGTGCTCCAAAAAGTCTCCGAGACCATCAGTTTTTATTCCCCCAAAATTTGAGAAAATGCCCCATTCGAGGGCACTTCCCTTGCCCTTTCCCGGGGGACATAGCTCGGATTAAAGGGTCCCAAAAGGACCCCTTTTAAAAATGCTGCATTTACAGTGGCCTCGACCCCCGTGGGTCTTCGGGCTATCCAAAATTTTTTTAGGCTTTGCGAACTACTAAAGACAGTTCATCTCACATTTCTCCCCCTGTGGCCCCCCTGGGGCAATGCGAAGAAAAACCCCAACCCCCCAAAACCGGTCCCCGAAGCTTTCCAAAAAAGGCCCTTTTTTTAGGGCTCTCAAGGGCCGCATTTTCCCTTTGGCCCCTGTGCCCATCCGCCCGGACACCCCTGCGTCCGTTTGTTCTAGAGGTGGACGCCTTTTCGTAGGTGCCCCGGAAACGTCCCCTTTTTCAAAAATCTTTCCTCCCGGAAAAACCCGCCTTTCTTTGCGGATTCTTTCTCAAGAACCTTCAAAAGGGCCCGCCGGGGCGAAATTATTCTAAATTGGGGGATTTGGAAATATTGGCCATTAAATTGGCCCTAGAAAAAATGGGGGCAAAAATTTTTGGAAGGGGCCTCCGGGGCCCCACCCCTTCAAATCTTCACAGAAAACAAAAAAACCTCCCCCTATCTTCAATCTGCTCAACGGGCTAAATCCTCCCTCAAACCAGGTGGTTTCCCCCCCTTTTTCGCCCCCCTTTTATTTCTTCCCTTTACTTTCGGCCAGCTGAGAAGAACGTCAAAGGGGGGATTCCCTTTCTCGTTTATTGCCCCTGTGGGGAAAAGAAACACCTCTGGGAGCATATTTAAACCCCCAGAAAGGGTCCCCACGGGGAAGCCCCCGTTGGGCTTAAACACCCCCCCCCGGGGGAAAAACTTATGTCCCCCGGCCAAAGCGGCCCCTATTCAAAAATGGGGGGACTCTTCCCCTGCTGGTGGCCATCTGGGGTGCATAAATCTCTGCGGTTAATCTCCCCTATTTCTGGGGGCCCCCCCCTGGCTCCTGATGTTAGAGTTTTTTGTCCTGGCCGAAAACCCCCTGTGCCGCAACAAAGGGCCCTCGGGCCCCAGACCCTGGGGCTACTACTAAACCCCTCCCCCTGCCTGAAAGTCCCTTTGGGCCCAAAATCGCCAAGGGGCTTCCCTTTACCGACCTTTTCCCGGCCTCATGGGTAATACAGTCCCTTTTTGGGGGGTGACCGATAGGGTTTTCTAAAATGGGGCCCCTTTTGGGCCCCCTGCCGGGTTTACCCTCCGCCATTTAAATTTGGGCCCCAAAACCTTTTTTTCCCGCCGTGGGTTTTGTCTAAATGGGCTCCCGGTTTCATTTAGTTTTTTGATAGAGGAGTCCGTTTGTGTCCCCAAAATTTCCCGGGCGGGGTTGGTTTTCTCAATTACCGGGTCCAGTGGACTTTCATCGGGCCCTTTTAAACCCCCAAAAACCCAAAGGGCAGGGAGAAGAGGGTCAACCAAGTGGTGGGGACCTACCTACACATTTTGTTCCGCCCGCCCCCGGGTAAAAAGGGCGGACCTTTCCCCCCCTGGGGGGGAAAATTTTTATACAACTCCCTTGGGGCTCGGGCCAAAAAGGGGCCTCTCCCTTTTTTTTTTTGTCCCTTGGGCTACATCCCCGGGCCCGCCCCTCCCTCTGCCTTCTTTTGTGGGCGTTCCCCCCCCGGGGATGCCCAAGTACGGGACTTTAATCTTTTGCAGGTAAACGTCCGGGCCCCTTTACCCGGGGCCCCCTTCGTATAAAGCCAGGCTGACGGTACCCCGGGGGACCGCGCCCATATTTAAGGGGTGGGCAGGGGTTTTGGGTATTGCCAAGTACATTTTGTTCAAAGTGGGCCCCGCCACAAGCTGGGGCCCAAGTATTTGGGCCCTTTTGTGGTACTTCGGCAGTTAAAAACCGGTGTCCCACAAGCTTTCCCCTTGGGCCCCCCCACCCTGGTATTTCCCCAAATCCTTCCCTGTCTCGCTCCTCAAGCCCTTTTTTTGGTGCTGAAACGCTTTCCCCAAAAATCTGTCCCGCCTTTCCTGTGGCCGATTCTGATAAATCTTTGAGGTCAAGGAAAGGGCCCCGGGGGAGAAGAAAATTTAGGGGGAAGCCGGGGTTTTTCCCTTATCGACTGGAAGGGGTTCGGGCCCCTGGGGGAGCGTTCGTGGAACCTGAGGCCCAACCTGTCCCTGACCTACTTGCTTTGGTTTCCAAAAAAAAGGGGGAGACCTAAGGGGGGGGAAATGTCATGGGGCCGCGGGGGACCCCTGCGGCCCCCCGGGCTCCCCTCTGGGCCCGCAGGGCTTTTGGCGCGGGTGCCGCGGCCCCCCCCCAATCTCCCTGCTGCCCGGGTCTCGGCGGGGTGCCGCGGCTCCCCGCCCCCATCCCCTGCTGCCCGGGCCCCGGAAATTTCCCAGCCACGCTCCGGTAAAAGCTCCCCCTGTCTTTTCCGGCCGCCCGCGGTCCCCGTGTCCCTAGGCGGCGCGCGACGGTGGTGGGGATTAAAGGGCCAGCCCCCAGTAATTGGTTATTGCTGGGCGTGGCCCCATTTAAGGACACCCCCCCAAAACCACCTTGCCAGTTCGTTGGTGTGCGCCAGTTAGTTTGGGTTTTTGAAGTCTTTCTGATAAACCGTTTTACCAGTCCCGTTTGCACGTTCCTGACCTTGTGTTTCCCGCCCCCCCTGCCGTCTGCCTGTCTTGACCCAAAACCTCTGCCGCCTGCCTGACCTTTGCCTGCCCCCCGATACCCCTCGGATTCATCGTCCCACGCACCCCCCCGGCCGCCCCGCTAGCAAGTCAGTCAGGGGTAACGATGGTAGCCCCACGCCGCAGCAAGTCCCTCCCGCTTTGGGGGCGGGCTTGGTGAAAAAAGGGGGCTATTAACCGTTCCTTGAGTTGCTTTACCAACGCTAGCGGTGGTCCAGCGAATCCACCATACCCGTTACAATCTGTAAACAAATGCCATTAAACAACAAAAAACTGAGATCATTTTATGTGCCGCAATGTCAAATTAATCTTTGTTACATCTGTATTATTCAGTCAATATATGGTGGTGATATGTGGTCATGATGTGGCGGTATTGTTTGGTGTTTGTATAGTGGTTCTTGATATATTGGTATTTTGCTGGTTTGTGAAGTAACAGTATGGTGATAATATTTGCTGCTTGCATAGCAGTATTAGGGTATATCCAAAAGCAAGGGGGTTTTTTAATGATTACAAATCCCCAAAAAATTGAAAACGACCTCAAAAATCCCTATAGAAGTCAACAGAAAATACGAGCTGTAGTCTGTGGATTTCCAATCCCAAAACTGTCAAAAAAAAGTGGAAAAAGTCATTCTTCTTTAATCAGAATGCAACCGGTATTTTGTCACTGCCTGGGGCCCCACCATTTTTATGGGAAAGATCCGATTATTTTGAGGTGTAAACTACAGAAAAATTTTCTTTATAGTTATTTGTAGCATTTATACCATAAGTTTTTTTTTTAAATAAATCCTTGACCTGTATTTCCACTGTTGTGTTGTTAAAAAAACATGTTTTTTTCCCCCAAATTCCATCTAGCTGCGGAGGGCACAGGCAGCATGTTTTAAAGGTTTGGGGGGAGGGTTTTTTAATTTTTTTGCTTTGGGGGGGAAAGGGGGGCCCTTTTTTGCCTAAGGCCCAAAAAATCCCCCTGTCCCCACCCCAAAAACCAGAATGGGGAGCTGTCCAAGAGAGGAGAATACAAGAGAAATGGAGAATAGTGTACCACTTAGGTGGTCCCAGGGATTCAAGAAGTGCAAGTAGCTCATGGGTGTGCCCATTTACCTTCCAGAGAGCAAGTAGCCCTCATGTGGGAACGTTGCCCTGGGGCTCAAGCCTACAGACAAAGAGAAAAAATTTCCCACTAAGGGACTGGGGGATTTTTGGTGGGGGAACAGGAACCTCCTTGATTTTTAGGAAAAGTGAAATAAAGGAGAAAAATCTTTCCCCAAAAAAAGGGTAAAAATTGCTGCGTCTAGATGGAAAGGGTTTAAATGGGTTTGTTCGTGAGGAATTTTCCCAGTGAAGCAATTGGTATTTTAAAGGGGACAAACCTATACAGTGTGTTGTGTTATCAATTTTTAGTACCATGAGTAAAGCCTGCAAAACCCAAGCTGAACAATCTCTGTAGTTGGTTCCTCTGCACCTGTGTACTACACTTCTCAGCCATCCCATACCAGTAGGCCCGAAATCCACACACATCTTCTTCATCACACAGACACCTGCCTGGCACCCTACAACTATTTTCCCCTTAAACTATTTGTTTTTTTTTTAGGTTTTTTTAAAATGTTTTTTTTCACTTTTGTCATAAAACCCTTTTTTTATAGGGTCTTAGTGTTATTATTGTACTTGTCCCTGGGGCTTAAATTTTTGTACCAAAAACCTCTTGACTTGTACAGCGCCCTGGTGCTCTAAAATAAATAACGACAATTTTGAAGCCCGCCTCTAAGCCCTACTGTCCCTCCCCTTTCCCCTTAAAAACCCTAGGGAAAAGGGGCAAAAAAAGCACAGGGTCAAGGTAGATATCAAAGGGGTATAATTTACTTTTCATATTTTTTTCTTCTGAACATATAGAAATATAACACACAATGTAGTTCCAACTTGTATCTCAAAGCTTGCAGATTTGGGGTTAAAAGTTTTTTTTCATAACCTTAAAATTTTGCCCTAAGGGAAGCTTTAATGGGAATATCTTATGTATACGGTATGGATACAAAAGAACATTTATTATTTTCCCTTTAAAAATAAAGGGTCCTTCCCTTTAAAAAGAACCCCGTCACATTGGTTTAAAGCCCCCCCTTACTGAGGACAGCACAAGCTAGTGACAGACCTGCTGTTTCCAGCATTGTGTCCCTTATTCTGTAAGATGCAGCAGTTTCAGAGCATTTAATGCTTAAATCTGGCAGTTTACAGCCTGTTCTGCCAGAGATGAGTCCAGTTTATCAATGAGCAGACATTAGCCCTACCCATCTATTGCTAACCCAACCCACTTATAGCTGATTCAATCTATCACTTTGAATAGGTAGAAACCTGTGAATAACCCGCAAGTGTGCAGAGCCAGATATGGGTGGGTGCGGCTAAGCCCTCCTCATGAATAAGCTGGATTCATCACTGGCAGAACAGGCTTCAAGCTGCTAGATTTAACCATTAAATGCTCTGAAACTTTTGCATCTTGCAAAATAAGGGACACAGCACTGGAAACAGCATGTCTGTCGCTAGCTTGTGTTGTTCTCAGAAAAGGGGGCATAACCTATGTGACAGGTTCCCTTTAAGTGATGGAGGACAAAGCTCTATAGGGGGCAACTAAATCTACCTGTAAGGGCATGTTCACACAGCGTATTTTTAAGCGTATTTGTGCGTGCATTTCGAGCCGCAATTACGGTAATTCATAGCTCTCATAGAGCTCATATCGTACGCCCAGGGAGAGAAATGACATGTTAATTGTTCATGGTGCTTTGGAAGTATGCACTGATCCAAAGCATCGGGCATATTGCAACACGTACTGTACGCGCCGGAATAAGCCGTGTGAACATACCCTAAGTGTATTCATATTTGCACTAGTTGGATAATGCTGGCTATGCTAAATGGTGAGAGTAATCAAAAACGTAATTGGCATTAATTTGTGCAAAATAAGGTTCATTTTACAGAAATTGGTTAGTGAGAGTCATCACATTGACTCAGAATTAACCTTTTTACAGTGGCTATCAAGAAAGATCCTTGGTCTAGAGCTTATCTCATTATTTTCCAACTTAAGATCACTTTACTACCTAGCAGAACGATATATTTTTTTTGTAGCGTAGGCCTGTAGCAAGGTCAGGGTTACAAGGAAAAGAATGAATTCGAATATTGCACCAAGGATTCGGTTTTATTGTAGCCTGGGAACACTTGCTAGTGCACAGGAGTCACATTAAGGAAATAAATTAAAGTTCAACTGCCCTTGTCTTCTGGTTCTGCCTCCTAGCCTATCGCAACAAACTTTATGGCTGTACTCAGACAGTCATTTCTTTCTGGGTCTGAGTCAGTGTGGACTGGCCTGTGGCTAATGACTTAACCAATATAGGTAGTGTCCTGCAGGATTTACAGGGCAATCAGTAAATACAGAACAATATTTAATCGGTCATTACAGGAATATACAACATAGCATCCTAGATTGTGACTGTAAGCATTGGGCTGGTGTCACATTTTTTTAAAAAAAATATTTTTTTTAATTTCTGCTTATTTTTCCTGCAATTATTTTCTTGGCTAAAAACACTGCTGTCAGATGTTAACTGTATATCAATAATAAAAAAAACATACTACAGACATTGCTCTACTCTTTGTGGTGTGTTTTTTCGCTTTGGGAGTGTTCTATAGATCAGTGGTGTTTATTTCTAACACAGCAGAGAGTAGACACTTTAGGGCATTCTCCTCCCATAGATCTCCAAAGAATTTTTTTCAGCTTAAAAAATGCATGTGTTTTTGTGGCTCTTTCTAATATTAAAAATCCTAATTTAAAGAGATATCATTAATACATTTTCTATAAATCACATGATTTGTTATAGGAAAATAATAAAAGAAATACATGCTACTAAAAATTACAAGTGCTTTAATATATAATTTTCTAAAAATGCTAAAAGTATGCATCAAAAAATATATTAAAGGGAATGTGTCATCAAAAATGACTTATTGTTTAACTCACATTTTTATTTTCCACACATTTTTTAAGAATTTTTGTGTATTTTTTTAAATTTTCATATCACTGTTACTGGATGTGGTAGTGGATCACTGGTCCATCAAAGCGATGATGTAAGCCACGCCAGGGGGAACGGAATCCTAAGTAGTCCGGTTTCACCAGAGCCCACGCAAAGCGGGATGGACTTGCTGCGGCGGATATACCATGGTCGCTACCCCTGAAGTGACTTGCTTGCGGTTGGGCAGGCCGAGGTGTTGCGTTGGTACAAAATCGTGAAGCAGGCTCGTAGTCGGGGACAGGCAGAAGTCAGACAGGCGGGGCATTGTTCGTGGTCAAGCGGACGGAGGCAGAAGGTATGGTACAACAGTAAACGGATCAAGACTTTTAGGAACGCTTACTCTCATGCACCAAGGCACTATCGTTCGGCAAAGGTGCTGGGGTCGAGGCTGGCTTTAAATAGGGGACGTGCCCTGAGTGAAAACCAATCACCGGCGCATGTCCTTTAACATCTCCGGCAGTCCCGCTGCGCGCGGCTCTAGAGGGCGCGCGGTGCACCGGCCGGCTGCAGGAGCGCGCGCCAGGAACGGGACCAGGAGCGCTGTAGGACGGGCTAAGTGTCGCCCAGACGTGCCGGGGTGTCCAGGGCCCGAGCTCGGGCCACGGGCACGGGCCGCAGCAGGAGGTGCTGGGCGTTGCGGGTGTTCTGCGGGACCCGTCACCGGAGGGTCGCGGGACACCCGTAACAGTACCCCCCCCTTAGCCTCCCCTCGTTCTGGCGGCATAAACTTAGACAAGAGACCCCTATCCAGGATGTTTTTCCTCAGGCTCCCACGACCTTCCTAGGGCCCAAACCCCTTCCAGTCCACCAAAAAAAAAAAAATCGTTCATACCCCGAACCGTCTTATGTGGCCAAAATCTCTTTGACGGCAAAACTATTGGTGGAATCAGCTACGGGAGACGGGGGAACCCCGGACCGAGAGAAGCGGTTATGGGTGACCGGCTTCAGTGGGAGGACAGGAAGGAGTTTGGGATGTGCGATGGTCGGAGGGAGCCAGAGCTTGTAGGCCACCGATTAATGCGCATCAGACCTTCAAAGGGACTAAAAAACGGGGCCCCAGTTTGTAGCTGGGGATTAAAATTGAGATATAAATTTGGCAGGGGGGGGTGGACAGTCACCTTATCCCCGGGACAAAGGAAGGAGGGGGTATTCTTTTTGTCCGCTTGGGTCTTCATACGGGCCGAGGCCTCGAAGCAGGGAATGGCGCGTCTCCCTCAGACAGCGGATAGGTCACGGACCAGACTGTCCACAGCAAGGGACTCGGAAGTGAGCAGAGGGCAGTGGAAAGGGAGTTGGCGGGGATGCCGACAAAGCAATGGAGAAGGGCTGATGCCCCTGCGGAATCAGGTCCAGGGACTTATACGAAAATTCGCCCAAGGTAGTAGACTGGACAGTCATCTTGTTTGGCAGATGGTGAAGTTGGCGGAGATAAGTACTAGGACCGATCACCCTCTTCCACTTGCCATAGGATGTGGGTTGGTACCGCAGAGGAGAAGTCCAGTTCACTCTGCAGTAGTGTAGCAGAGGCCTCGCCAAAAATCTCGAGGAGAACTGGCTCCCGGTCCAAGAGGACTATGTGTAAGGGCGAGGTCCTTGCAGACGGAGAAATGTGTTTAAAAAAATTTTGGCGAAGCTCGAGCGCAGAAGGAAGGCCCGGCAAGGGCACAAAAATGAGGCCATCTTTGGAAAAAAAACGGTCAGTTATCTACCAAGACGTATTACCTTCAGAGGGGCGGTATGTCAGGTATGAGTCCATGGCAATATGGCTCCAAGGACAGCTAGGCACCGGCAGAAGGTTGGGTAGTCCGCAGGTCTTTGGCAGAGTTGACTTATTGCGGGGCAAAGGTGGGGTGCAGGCCCCCACAAACTCCTTTACATCTGTTTAACGAGACCAGGCCACAGTTAGAACCGGGAAATCAACGGACACAGACTCTCGAACTCCAGGGTGTCAGGCTGCTATGCGGGAACAGTGACCCGATTTCAGGGACCTCAACCGGGTGCAGGGCGCACCACTACGTGCTCCCTGGGAGTACCTTGGAGGTTAGTGGGAGCCACAGACTTCAGACGTTCCGGGGGTACAATATGTATGTGGGGCCGCCTCTTCCTCCCAACCTAACATCGGAGCACGGGAAAGAGCATCGGGCCTTGGAGTTCTTTTCTGCGTCGGAAGTGGGGATGATGTAGTTGAACGGGAAAGAATAAGAGGACCATCTCGCTTGACGAGGATTCAGACGTTGTGATGTCTGCGCGCAGAGAGGGGAGGTTTTGTGGTCAGTGAAGATATTCACGGGGAAAACGAGCACCCTCCAGGTGTGGCGCCATTCTTTCTAGGGCAAGTTTAATGGTTAACGTTTCCGATACCCGTGTTATAGTTCTTCTTGCGGTGAGAAGGTCTGGTAAAGAACCGCAGGTCCGAGCTTGCCTTCGGGCCCCTTTTGGGCTTGAGCAGTGCTCCAGCTCCTATGGGAAGAGGCGTCCCTTTCCAGAAAGAAGGGTTTCTCGGTATCTGGGGGATAAACACCGGTGCTGAGGCGAAGAAATGCTTGCCTTCAAACTTGGAAAGGCTCTTCGGCGGCCGGATAGGCCACAGTTTGGGTGTTGGCATTGTTTTTTAGTATGGGCCACTATTGTTGCTACCAACGGTGAAAGTGCGGGATGAATTGGTCGGTAGTAATTTGCGGAAACCCAGGAAACGTTGTATAGCCACAGGCCAACAGGTCGGGGCCACTGTTAGGACGCAGAGAGTTTGGTGGGGTCCATCCGCAGACCCGTATCAGAGATTATGTATCCATGGAACGGGAGGATATGGGTCCGTTGATATAGGCACTTTTCCAGTTTAGCGTATAGTGGTTCTCGCGCAGGGTCTCAGGGGACCTGGCGCACTTGTAACTGGTGGGGATCCAGATCGGGTGAGTATACCAGGATGTCATCTAAGTAGACCACTACACAGACATATAGGATGTCTCTGAAATGCCATGACAAAATTCTGGAGACGGCCGGTGAGCGGTGCATAAGCGAAGGGCATTACAGATACTCAAAGTACCATCACGAGTATTGAAGGCCGTCTTCCACTCGTCACTTCCCGGAACCGGATGAGATTATATGCCCCCCGCAAGTCCAATTGGGAAAAGACCTTGGCCCCCCGGAGACGGTCAAAGAGTTTCCGTGATTAAAGCAGTGGGGTACACGGGTCTGTGATGTGATCTTATTTAGACCACAGTAGTCAATGCCCTGGTCTCAGGGATCCATCTTTCTTCTCCACAAAAGAAAAATTCGGCACCCTCCGGAGAAAAGTAGATTTGCGTATGAACACCCTTTCGTAGATTTTCTTCTACATAGGCCGACACATCGCTCCTAGTTGTCGGGTGGAGAGCGGGTAGACCTACCCGGGAGGACTGGTCTGGGTTGTAGCGGTCGTATGGGCAATTCATATGGGCGATGAGGAGGCAGTGTCTCAGCCTGCCTCTCGGAAAAAACAGCTTGGAAGTCCTGTTAAGGTTGCGGTTAAACCTGGTAGGGCTTGGAGAGGACTGTGGAGGGACTGGGCGCACCCGGCGGGGTTTGCCGAAAGACAACGAGACTGGCAAGTCCGGGCCCCAACGCAAAACTTCAGCCGTCTTCAATCCAAAAGCATAGGGGCGTGACGCTGAGCCAAGGAGCCCAGTAGAACAGCGGAGGAAGAACGGGGTAACACGAAGATCGTGATCCTTTCCCTGTGCAGGGCTCCTAATTTGTTGGACCAATAGGTTCAGTCCGGATAGTGGATGGGTGTCTGATTGAATGTCGGCTTAATAGTTTCACCATGACGGGAGAGATGGACCAATGGTTGGTCTAGGCTGACCACGAGAGACGATACTTTGGTCACCAACGGAAGCATCCATTAAGCTCCCAGCGATCCGGAATCCCAGGAAGGCCGACACTCGGAACGAGATTCCGGAATTGGACGTAACCAGAGCTGGCAGTTGAGCCGTGGAAGAGGGTTTTACCACACCTAGGGACGCCTCTCCCACGAATACTAGGTGCGGTGCGTTTCCAAGTCGTTGCCGAAGAAAGTGGGCAACCCCTACGGAAGTGTTCGGGGCTGCCGCAGTAGAGACACAACTTTCTCCTCACGCCGGCGGCAAGCTCTTGCGAGCAGCGGGGGGTATGTCCACTTGCATGGCTCTTCACAAGGCTGGCTGGGAGGGAGGCAGTGGAGGACGCTGAAACACTGGCGCAAGACGGGGGGGCCCGAGTGTTTAGCTGGTTCGCTTTCCTGGGGAGCTCCTCCGTCTCTCCCGAAAAAACGGATGTTTTGCGGTTTGCCGATGGTGAGCTATTTTAATACGAGGAGGACGGGTGGGAGGGCATCCTTAATCGGGCCCCGGAGAGGCCCTTCTTGAACGTGGGCACAACGCAGCATCATTCCACCAATTCAGAGGCTAAGGTGCGAAATTGCACGGCGTAGTCGAAACAGAGGATTTCCTCTCTGTAGGTTTAAAAAAAGCGGTTTTCAGCAGACGAGGCGGGGCAGGCTCCTCGAAGACTCCCGGAATCCTGCAAAAAATGTCGCCGATCCGCTGTAAAGGATTGCCTCGGCCCCAAAAGTGGCGTCCCCCAGGCCAGGGCTTTCCCGGATAGGAGACTCCCACAAAAGGCCCTTGGCCCTTTTCGGGGGGAAACTGACCAGCCATAATTTTCCACTGGAGAGCACCACGGGGTGATGAACCCCCTGCAGGCCTTAGAGCCCCCCCAAACCCTTCGTGGGCATGGACAGGGGATTTTTAGGGCCGGCGGATGCCCCCGGAACGATGCTGCGTTGAGCCAAGGCCCCCCGTTTGCTGCGCTGAGTGGCCAGGAGCTGCGCATCATGTGTCATTTGGTTCAGCTGTTGCGCTTGCGGCGCGACTGCTTAGATTGCTGACCCCACGGTGGTGTGAGGTCGGGACGTCGGTAGAGGCACTTGGGGGATCCATGGCCGAATCGAACGTTACGGATTGGTTGGACCCACGGGAAACCCCCCCAAAGCGAGATGTAAGCCACCCCGGGGGAAACGGAATTAAGTAGGTCCGGTTTTCACCAAGCCGCCGCAAAACGGGATGGCGCTGCGGCGGATTTACTCAGGTCGCTACCCCTGACTTTGACTTGCTTGCGGTTGGCGGCTAGGTGTTGCGTTGTAAAAAAATCGTAAAGCAGGCTCGTAGTGGGGGACAGGCAAAAGGTCGGGGACGGGCGGAAAGGGTTCGTGGTCAAGGGGGGCAGAAGGTAGGGTAACAGTAAACGGAACAAGCACTTTAGGAACGCTTCCTTCCAGGACAAGGCACATCGATTCGGGCAAAGGGTGGGGAAGAGGAGGGCTTAAATAGGGACGTGCCCCGTGAAAACAATCCCCGCGCCCCTTTAAAATTTCCCGGCGTGCCGCCGCGCTTAGAGGGCGCGCGTGCACCCGGCCCGGCAGCAGGAGGGGGCGCCAGGACGGGACCAGAGCGGGACGGGAAGTGTCCCCAGGGCGTGCCGGGGGGGGTCTGGGCCCGAGCGTCGGGGTTGCACCGGCCCCAGCAGGAGGTGCTGCGGCGTTGGGGTGGCCGCGACCCGACACGAGGGTGCGGGGGCACCCTAACAATCACTTTCAAAATTTTTCATAATTTTTTAAGTCCTGAAATTTCACTTTGGCCACTAGGCCTAAAAACAGCTGACACTTCCCGTTCTGTGCGAAAAAATTATCAGTTGTCTGCTCCCCTTATAGTACAAAAAAGGGTCAAATGAAGGAGACCCAGTGTGAAAAAGATAACATACGATCCACCAGTCAACGAGGAGATAGTCCCGTTCACCCTTTCACCCCCCTGCACACTGACTGATTCCCCGGTCCAGAGCATACTGGGAAAATCTCCTATAGAAGTGAAATGGCGAGTCTCTTAAGGTCCTATGTGCATGAACTACTGTAAAAAGCAAGACTTTTGAAAATTTAAAAAAATTAAAGTGATATGAAAAAAATTTAAAAAAAAAACAACCCAAAAATTCCCAAAAAAATTTGTTTAACAAAAAAATGGGACTTAAACAAGATCTTTTTTTGATGACACATTCCCTTTAAGCATGAAAAACGTGTAGTTTTTGAGGCTTTTTTTAAACCCAAAAATACTATAAACAATGTGTATGAATTAAAGGGAACCTGTCAGGTGGTTTATACTCCCCTATTGAAGAGCAGGGTGTGATAGAGAGAGAGAAGCTGAACACTGTGGTTTATAGATTTATATCCCTTGAAGCAGAATTTTTTTAGTAAAAAGCAGAGTAAATCCTGACTGGACTTAATAAAAAACAGTAACAGTCCTGCTAACCCTGCCCACAAGCTGTGATTGACAGCTTTTCCTGTACCAGTGTGTGTACAGAGCAAACTCTCAATCATTGTATGTCAGCGGGGCTTTCAGTCAAACTTATAAGATTGAATTTGCTTTGAACTCAGAAATTCTGCTCCACCCTATATATCACATAACTCAGCTTTCTCCTCTCAGAAAGGGCAACATAAAACCCCCGACAGGTTCCCTTTAGGTCTAATACCATCATCCTTTGTTTTCCTGCATTTAACATTAAGGGAGACATATAGGATTGGGTTTTTCACCCTTTTCTGGCATAAAATGCGCCAAAGTGAGTCGGCTACGGTGTCTAATGCGCCTAATGAATGTGTTAGGCGCATTGTTCATAAGACTCGACACTTTCTAATGCGCCTAACATGAGTGGGTGTTCTGGGGCCGTTCTGGGGGCGTCACACCACACTCGTATTATTAGACACATCTATGAATGTGGTTCGGCAAAACTAGGCGCATTACTGCTCGAACAGGCAGACCTATTTTAATGTGGTCTATACAGCCTATAAGCGGTCATCAACGAACAGAGGAAGAACTCGTGGGAACTGGGGTAGGTGACTATAAGAATCCTTTTTTGTTTAAGGGCAGAATTAAAGCCTGGCATAGGGGGCCCTATTACTGAGAAAGGGACAAAGAGCGAGTATTGATACTAAGGTAACAGAAGGAGCACTGTTACAGAGAAGGGGGCACAGAGGGGTATTATTACTAAGTAGGGCACATTAACACTAAGGGCCACATGTATGAAATGGTTTTGGTCTAAAACTCACTTTTTCCCCATAGAAAGCTATGGGCAAAAAAGTGAGTTTTAGACCAAAACCGTTTCATACATGTGGCCTTAACTGAGGGCACATTATCCCAAAGAAGGGGGCACTATTACTAAGAAGCAGGTACAGAGAGGACATTATTTATTGGGGCCAAAGGGGACATTTTTACTTAGCAAGAGCATAATAGGAACATTATTATTGGGTGCTGAAAAGAGTCAATATTACTATTTAAGGCCTATATAAGAATAGATAGTAGTAGGCAGCCATTATTACCATCTGGAACACGTGGAATTGGGAGTTTTTGTAGATGTGGAGAATGTCTTGTCAAAGTGAGGAGCCTTACTTGTTTCTTAGGCAAATTACACAGAGAGTCATGGCTAGAAAAAAATGGTCATGTGGTGTAGACTAGATGGAAAGAAAGAAAGGGAAGTGAATGAATCAAGTCAGAGAAGATGTCACCTGTGAGTCACTGTAAATAATTGTTTATTTTGCCTCTATGGTGGTATTATTGGTTATGTTAATGCTTGTATAGTGGTAGCGTAGACTTGTCCCTGATTGAAGTAGCAACTGTAAGCCTGACCCTAGTCCTTAGGTGTTTCTATCTTCTATTTTAAGTCTATTTCTTGTGTTGATGAAGTGACATATTGGAGAGGTGCATGACCAAGGACTGTGCACATTCCATGTTGCTATTTTTGTGAAGCTGGGGTTTTTGTGCCAGGGCTACTTTTAGTCTCAGTTCAGTCCTAGCTTTAGCATTTTCAGCACTGGACAGCTAAGAGACTCTATTATAGTGTACTGACTAAGCCTTGCCCCATTTTCCCAAACTTCTTATTTCAGCAGTGATGTCATGCTGGTGCGCACTGCTGATACCCTCCAGTCTCCAGCCACAGACAGAGCAGGGGCGAGAGCGGGCTCCCTGTTTGTCAGCATAACAACAAAACTGCTTATCCTTGCAGCTTGCTGAAATTCTTGCAGACGTATCTGTTTTCTTAAGGTTTAGTGTTTCTTTAAGAAAATGGTTTCTCTCTTTTCTTCCAGAGCCCTTTAAATCCACTGATGTACAAGAGAAGGAAAATCCAAATCTTCTATTTCTTAAAAAAAAAAAAAAATACTAATTTATACATAAATTCTAATATTTTCTTTTTACATACAATGCTTTAAATATTAACTGCAAACTCACACAGTCCGTTATTACGATCCCACATATCATGGGTCAGAAGCTATTATATGTTTTATATATTGATTATCACTACCAATGAAATGTAGCTCAAACAAGCATAGAACGGACATGCATAACATGGCACAATTACGATCTATGGGAGGATATGCACATGATCATCATTAGTTTGATTTCCGCTAGTCCCTTAGCTTCATCTTGAAACAACCTGGATACTGTTGACACTGGAGGAAAGTATCAGTGAAAAATAGCATGTAACATTCACAGTAGGACATTTTCTTTTTATAGAGTTGTGGAGTATGCTGACCTTCTTAAAGCATCTGGTTCCCAGCTTTTAGCTGGCAGGGGGTGAGAAAGGAACAGTGCAGCAGCAGCTTCATGAAGAAACTCATTTATAGGTCTCTACACACAAATGCAGTTTGTAATCCGCTAGATCATGCATGGAGAGCACCAAAATGTTAATGCACTTAACTAACCTTTTTATGGCTTTGTATTTATAAATGTAATTTCTTCACATCATGTACAGTTAATGGGAATTTTCTCCACTTTAGTCTTATGTATTCTTCGAAAGATATCAACCTTTTATTTCCCGGCAAATCAACGTATAGTTACTTAAAGTAATGTTGTTCTCGCCAGAATTTTTCTTTCTGTAACACTGAGATTTCATCGTGTTTAAAGGGAATGTGTCATCAAGAAATGAGTCATTGTTTAAGTTCCATTTTTATATTAAACACATTTTTTAGGATTTTTTTTTTTTTTAATTTTTCAATCACTTTCAATATTTTTTAAAAATTCTTAAGTCTTGTAGGTTTTCACTAGGGCTTCTTTGCACTGCTTTAACAGCAGTTAGAGAGATGCTTTACAGTAGTTTCATGCACATAGGAGACTTAAAGGGGTTTTGCCACGATGTAATGTTGACGTGGATCCTCCAAATGGGGATTTAATCACTTTTCTAAATATATGTGATTTTCAAAAATTGCAGCCTGAGAGAGCTACAGGCTGCCTTACCTGCCCTTAGTTTTCTTAAAAGCTTCTATTAGATACACCTGACAAGAGTGCTGGCCGGACTTGCGCAGAGAACACTTCTTAAACTGATGAAAGGGAGCTGAAAAGCTTTCAAGCACCGGGTAGAAATATATTGTGTTTTGTATACAGAATCCACTAGTTGTAGTGTGATTATCTGAGTAATCCCTGCTTTATCTGATGACAGAGGGAAAATGAAGGAGCTTTCAAGCTGCTGTGGGGGAAAAGGGTTGTCTTTTGTATACAGAATTCACTAGTTGTAGTTTGATTATTTGAGTGAACATTTCACACGATCCCCTTTTGGCACGGCCCGTGTCTCTCGCTCTCTCAGCCTGTGTGGCTTGTTTTTCATTTGATTCTTAGCAGATAAGGCACGTCCTGGCAAAGCCCCTTTAAGACTGACTCAGTCCCCTTCACTTCTATAGGGAGTTTTCTAGTCATTGGACGGGGTGAGTCCACGCGCCCTCGCCCCGGGGCGCACTCGTGTCGCCACCCCCCCGGGGCCCCCCTGCCCCCGCCGGGCCGCGGGTGGGGCCCGGGTTACCCCTTTCCTTCCGGCGCTCCCGAGTCTTCTCGTCCTCCTGG
>JAODAL010034257.1:0-44498 GCA_025379985.1 Phyllomedusa bahiana
TGCTTTTTCAGCATGTTAAGAATACAGTTTTAAATTTGTTTTAATCTGTGTAAAAAAATTTGGCTAAATCTGCATAAATGAAAGTGACAAACTGTTTGAAGATACCTTAAGGCTCTTTTCACATTTGCATTAGAGGCTACATATGTTTGGAACTTCTGTTGCAAATTCTTTCAGATTTGGCAAGAAGAATAGCGCTGCAATCAGGCAGATAAGAAGATAAACTGAGTCTTCACACCGATTTTGTCAGACAAGTTACATGATGACTTCTTGCTAATAGTAGGTGGAACATTTCAAGAAGGGACAAATTCATTAAAGGGGTTTCTTACTACAATGATTAGCTTTTAACATGTAGTTTCCCTATGAAGACTATTACCAAATGCATTTGGTTTTTAGGTCAGGAAATCCAGAAGCTTTTATCTCCTCTTAGAGTACACAAGTTTTACTTGGTTACCAACCACTTCTTCCCACCTCTCTCTCCTCTGTCTCTTATCTGATTGATCCACGCTGCCATCAGTCAGTCAGTCCATCAATAGTGAGTCACTCCGTGCAGAGTCTTATCTCTAGCAACAGAGTTTGTTTACCTAAGTTAAAGACAAGATTTCACTCTTTAGAGCTATGTAGCCTTGAGTACTACATTATGTAAATCTCCTGCAGTCATGCCACTGTAACAGGAGTAGCTAGAAACAGTAGAGCTGATATGTCAGTCACTGCTATAAATCCACTCACAGCCTGAACAGGAAGTGTGAGTCTGAAGCTGACTTGGCCTTTGTGAACAGCATAGTAAGTCAACACCATCAAAGAAGTGTCCCATGCAAATCTTAGGGAGTGTTGCCTGACACTGAGATTCATTAAATATTTCTATAGAAGAAACTGTATCAGTCTGAGCCCCTTAGGACCAGACTTTGGGATAATCTAGTATATGAGTTTAGTCTGGGGTGTCCTTTTAATGGTATTTTAAGGCCTGATTCACATCAGCTTTTGAGGTTCTATTTGGAACCTCTGTCGTCATCGGGAATGATGAAAAGAATAGCGAAGCAAGAGCGTGAAAATGACGGGTACCATAGTGGAAACCCAGTGGACACATTGTAGTCAAAGGGATCCTTTGGCTACCGTTGTGAAATGGGTCTGCTTTCATCTTGGAACCTAGGACGCAGATGTAAACCATGAATAAGACTTTTATAACCTTGTTATACTTAATATAAAAATGCAACACACATAATAATTTTCTTTATATCCATGCTGTGCATAGTAACAGTTTGAGCCACTCTCATTTATTAGAGATACTGTGATTTTCGGAGCATGTTTTCTAGTTATGTCATTTGATCAAGCCTGACTGGCACAGGGTCAGCTCTGTTACGAGTGCCTGTATGGGTTATTCAGTCCCTAATGATCCTAAGTTAATGCTGCTCCATCATAACTGCTCCCCTCTAAAACACATGGAGGAATGGTTTGTTAAGCAACGTAATAAATGTGACCAGAATGATTATTGCCTATCAGCGGAAAACGTGGTTCTTGTCTAGTTATTGACTGACTTACAGTAGTTAATGGAATACATTTTTAGATAGCATTAAAAGAGCAGTTTCACTACAATAGAAAACCAAACCCCACAAATGAGAAATCCTTGAGTTGTTCTGGTCTTAAAAGGGGTTGTCCAACTAAAAAAAAAAAAGGTCTCAGATGCCTTAATTAGCGAAAAAATGTACTCCCCTTTACACTCCCGTTAGCGTTATCTCTGGTCTTTGTGTTCTTCTGGACCTTCTGAAAGCCTGGCTCCTTTGGTCATGGGCCATTCGACTGACCATACTTCTCAGGAAGTGAATGGTACATGAGCTCCGATATAAGTGTAAGGCCATGTCACTGCTGAAGCCACTGAAGACTGGCTTGGAAAGATCAGAAGCAAGCGGAAACTGGAGACATCACTGGAACCTTAATGCTTCACTTGTACAGTTCAGATTTCCATTAAATATAAAGGGATGCTTTTCTGCATGGATTTTGGTGTGCAATGAATGCAGATTTCAATGCGGAATTTGCCATGGGAACAAAGCCTTACTCTTCCGTTTGTAAAGGGTTTGTCTGGTTTAGAAAAAACCTTTTCAATATTTGGAAATTGTTAGTAGAGGGAAGTTCCTCACTATGGACCTTCTTCTGTTGGTGGTTACTCTTCAGTTTGGAGGACCCAACACTGTAGGCACTATATGGATAGACAATTGATTTTAATGGGCTTTGTGAAAAGCTCTAGTTCCCCTGTGGTAGCGCTGCAGGGGAACTGAACATTAGCTACCAGGTGCCTGTGCAGATTACAGTTGATCACTCTGGGCCCCAATAGTAGGAGACCATATGATGAGCTTATTCACAGGGTACCCTTCTAACTAAAATGGATTGTCCAAATCATACCAAGGGTTTAAGTGAATTCGACACGATGCGCATAGGCTTTTCTGATTTTTGATTTATTTCTTTGATATATAAAAAAAGTGCAGAAATAGTGTATTATTATAGTTATCTTATATAGATATATTATATACTATATTATAGTCTTCCCGCATTCACAGCTCGTTTTTCCCACTGTGCATAACATTTTCCCCTCAATGGCTTCTAGCATTCCTGGCAGTCAACTGATATCAATGGGGGCAGTAACCACTCCAGTTAAAATATATTATCATAGCAAATATTTTTATTTTTTTATTTTTATATATAATCTGTTTTCATATATATACCATATTTGAAAAAATTATATTATATATAATATAAAAATTTTATTTATAAAAAAATAAAAATATATATTATATTTTTTTCTTTTTGAAATTTTTTTCTTATAAAGGTGGTCAAAATGGGACAATTGCACTAGAATGGGCCTCTATTTTATTAGTGGCTGTCATCTGTGGTTAATAGAGTGGGGCCTGAAATACGGTCCCCATTTATCTATATAGACCATAGCATGCTACGATTAAGGGTGGCACACACCCAAAATCCGTCAGCCTTAACTGACTGTCGCTACTGTATTTTTATGGATCTAGAAAAAAAGCAACTATGGATTTTAAATGGTGTTGGATTTAACCCTATTGGTCCTACTTATAAACATCTGCAGCTGGTGTTTTCCCAGATTCTCTGTGCACCCCTGTGAAAAAATTGACTCAAAATGACAGACCTTCTCCAACCTAATTAGTCAGAACACAGCTTCCCCCCCACCACAGGACAAGCTCAATTTACATGTTAATCAGCACAGCTCCTTTCCCAATGCCTCTGTTAGGAAGTCGCCACAGCATGGGGTCAACCCATGAAAAAGGGTCCTCATGTAACCTAATTAGCACTGAACAAATGCTGGTCCAAGCTCGCAAGCTTCAAAAACTTTTCTCAATCCAACCCAGTCGGGTCGTCTCCGATATTTCATATCGATTTATAGGCGACCAGCTCATAAACTGGTCCATGGCGAGTTCATATCTCAAAATATGGAAACTCCCCGCACGCACATTCCATTTCCCGGTTTCCAAGGCGCAGGGGGACTGAGATATCCACAAACCGGGCCCCCGGGGGGTTTCCCTAAGATAGGCGTGTCTCCCTATTTCCCGGCGTTGGGTAGATCCCGGCCCGGTTTTTGATGGGTGCTACCGGGTCGGGGTTTTGTGCCCCAAAGGCCCCCGCCGAAATTATAAATCCCCCTTTTTTGGGGTTTTTAAACCGAAACTGCCTGACCCGAGGGGGGGGGGGAGTTCATTTTGGGGCCGCCCGGGGGGTGTTGGGAGGGGGCTGCCAAAGTGGGGTGTCCCCTCACAGATATAAAGGGGCCCGAGCCAGGGGGTTTGGGTCTTTCGTTGTCCAGGGGGGGGCACCTAAGTTTCAGTTTCCCGGAATCCGCACGCAGCAAACCCGGCCAAATTTGCCCCCCAAAAGTGTCCGGGGCCCCAAAAACAAAAAGGGTTTAAAATTGGGCTTTTTTTAACTGCCTTTTTGTCTGTAATCCAATTTTTGTATTTGCACCTCCCCTCTGGGCCTGTTTTATTATTTTTCCCCTTTTTTGTTTCATATTTCCCGTCCCAGTGTTTCCCCTTTAAGGGTAATTAAAAATTTTTTATAATACAGGTGGGTAGGGTGGTTATTCAAAGGGGATCGGTTTTTAGGAAAAACCAACAAATAAATTTTAAACAAAAAAAGGGGTTTTTCCGGCTCCAAAAAAATGAATCCTGGAGCCCGGGCTTGGGACCGCAAAAATTCAAATGAAGAAAAATTTTGTAGAAGTCCGGGGTCTTCAAAAGCCCCTATTCTTTTATTAAAAAGTCCTTTAAAAGCAAACCAAAAAGATGAAAAAACACTAAAGCCATGAGGAAAGGGGCCCCTAAAGGCCTGAAACGCGGTTTGGGGTATTTTTGTGTGTTCATCGTTGTGTTTCGTTTAAAGGGGCTATTAAAAAAAAGAAAAAAAGGCATTTGAAGACGCTGGACAAATTTTTACTAATTTTCCTTTTTCCCCATTTTTAATTTTTTCGGTCCCCGCAAGTCCGTTGGGGTCCCGGGGTTTTTAGTGAGCCGGGGAAAAAAATTTTTGTTTTTGAATTTAATTAAATCTATAAACTTTAAACTGAGTTAGTCTGTCCTTTATCAAAAGGCCTCCCCCGGGGCCCAATTCTCGGTTTTTAAATATATAGCACCCAAAGGGGTTTGGGTTTCCCGACCCTGTATAAGTCGGTAAAAGGACCCGGTTTTTTATAAACTAAACGAGCGAACTGGGGGGGGGCAGAAATTGGTTTTTTCCCCTTTTTGCCGTGTGGGCAAAGGGGGTTAAAAAGTTTGGGAAAAGTATTGGCTGACCTTGAGCTCCCCCCAGTGGGGAGCGCAATCGTCGAGATACCCCCAAAATCAGGGGGTGTCCCTAAAAGGGGGGGCCGGCGGGACTTTGGCTGTTTTTTGTAACCCTATTGGGTTTGGGAGAGCGGGGGGGGGAATTAAAAAAAAAATAGTGTTTTTTGGGGTGGGGCGGTGTTTACTCCCAAAAAACTAAAGGGGGGGTACCAGCAGTGGGTTTTGCTGTGGGGGGTTTTTAAGATTAAAATCAGCAAAATAGACCCCGGGCAGAGTGCAAAAATACAAGGTTTTGGGGGGGATTCTGGTTGGAGTTTTTGTGTCAAAATAAAACCCCCAGTGTTGCGTTGCAAGGATGGCTGGTGTTAAACAAAGGGGAAAGTGTTGGCTCGGAGGAAAAAAGTCGGTGTAGTTAGCCAGGGGGAACTCGGTCCGACCCGGGGGTTTTGGAATTTTGAAGGGAGGGGAAATCCCCGCTCGGGGCCCCCTCAAGGGGGCCAGTGCAGGTGGTCAAATGGGGGCAGTGGGGGGAGCTCCAAAAATCGGGGTATTCTCCTGCCCAAGCCCGCCCGGCTAAGGTTGAGGTGGAAAAAACCCCGACGCCTAAAAAGGCCCCCTAGCAAAATGCCCGAACGTCCCGAGCCCCGATAGAGGGGGGGCGGGTTCAGGGAAATTTGGGAGCGGGGGGGCCCAGGAAAAAAGTCCGCGGGACCCCCTTTTGGAACCCCCCCCCAAATTTCAGGTGTTTCAGTGGAAAAAAAGGGCCAAATCCACCCCGGCCAGTGAAGGGGCCCCCTCAGACCCCGGTCCCCAAAATTTAGGGCGGAGGACTTTCCCATGGGAAAAAAGGTGGGGGGGGGACCCTGGGGGCACCCTTCCCCGCTGGCAATTTTAAAAAATTTGCCGCCAGCACCATGTGCCCGAGGACCCGTGGGTTCGGTTTCTGACTCCTCGTCCTTTAGGTAAAGCCCTGGGGATTTTCGGGGGGGGCCTTTCCAGCGGGGGTCCACCCCCGAAAACCCACGAGGGGAAACAAAACAGGGCCCCTGATCCGGCAGTAACATTCTCACTCCTGAGATTAAGGGAAAAAAGTCCCGGAAATTTGCAGCGGGTTTTCCCACCGGGCAGCTGGGCCCCACCACATTTCGGGCCCTCCTGGGAGCAGTCGACCCAAGGGGGAACCCCGGGGTAAAGATCACCACCGTCCAGCGCTTTAAGGAAAAATCCTCGCCCAAAGAAGCAGTTTTTTTTTTGGAACTGCCCCAGAGGGGCCCCCGGGGAGATCTTCTGGGCCCGGGGAAGCCAGAGGGGGCCACCGGGCCCCAGCAAGGCCCCGCGGATGAGTTTTTCCAAAAAATCGGGGGGAAACCCGGGAAAGGCCCGGAAGCACACCAGTGGGAGAAAAGGGGGGAAGGGGCCCCCAGGGGCCCCCGTTGGCCTTTCCCCCAAGCCCAGGGGGGGCCCCAGCCCATGCCCTTTCCCCAAAAATTTTGGGGGAAAACCCCCAAAACCCGTTCCCCTTTTTCAAACAGCCGGGGGAAATTTAAGGCGGCCCCGGGGCCTTTAAACGCCCGAAAAAGGGGCCCCTTTTCCCCGTCCCCCTTTTCCCGGGCCCCCCAAATTTTTTTGTGTTGGGGTGGGGGGGAAGGGGCCCCCTTTATAACTCCAAAACCCAAATCCCGAGGGGGGGTCTGTTGCCATGGGGGGGGCTTTTTTGGACACGGCGGGGGAGAAATGACTGTGGTGGGGGCCGAGGCTGGGTCCCCAAAAGGGCCGATTTCCCCGGGAAAGGACTTGCGGGTTTTCTCCGGAAATTTTGGGGGCGTTGGGGTTTGCCCGGCCCCTGCAAATTTGGGCCCGGGTGGGATTTGGAATGGGGGTGCCGGGGGAAGGGGAAAGCGGGGGGGTTGGGTGTCGGCCCAAAATTCCGGCCCAGTATTTTGTTTGGGACCAAGGGCTTGGGGCGGGGGGTAGCCCGTTTTTGAGGCCCCCCGAAAACCCCCCAAAGGGCTGCCTTTCCCCCCAAAAGTGATATGGGTTTTTCCCAACCCCTTTTTATTTTTGCAAAAAAATGGTTTTTAATATGCATACTGAGGGGGAGTATGGAAAGGGGGGTGGGGAAAAGGTGTGTTCCTCTCCATCCCGTGGGGAGGGGGGAAAAAAAGGGCCAAACAGGAGGTGTGGGCCAAATAAAACCTTTCTGGGATTTGTTTTCCCCTGGTGTGGGATTTTGAGGGGGGCAAAAGGGGGGGACAGAAACCCCTGTGGTGGGGGGAGGGCCCGGGAGGTGAGGCAGGGGGCCCCCGGAAAGGCCACAGGGGGGGGGTTCCCCACAGCCATGGCGGGGCGGGGGAAACAGCGTGGTGGGGGAGGGATGCAGGTGAGGCAGGGCCCCCCGGTAAGGGGCCCCAGGGGGAAGGGGTCTCCCCCAAGCCAGGGCAGGGGCGGGGGCAAAAACGGGTGTGGTGGGGGGGCCCTGCAGGTGAGGGCAGGGGGGGTCCCCGGGAAAAAGGCCCCCAGGGGCAGGGTTTTCCCCTCAAAAAAGG
Organism: Phyllomedusa bahiana; assembly: GCA_025379985.1. Classification (NCBI taxonomy): domain Eukaryota; kingdom Metazoa; phylum Chordata; class Amphibia; order Anura; family Hylidae; genus Phyllomedusa; species Phyllomedusa bahiana. The sequence continues at coordinate 7,340 of JAODAL010034257.1, forward strand.
ATGTCGGAGGGGGGAAAGGGTTGGCCCCGCAGGCTGGGGGACTTTTATTGACGCCGGGGGGGGGAGGGAGCCCCACCAGCCGGGGTTTCCCCGGCGTGGCCGCTGTCACGCGAAATGGGGGGGCCAGGAGGGCCCGGAGGCCCCCCGGGGGGACGGTTTTCCTTTCCCCTCGCCCCGGGAAGTACCAGGGTAAGGGGAGGGCCCGGGGTTTGGGCCCCTGGAACCGACAGAGACGTGGCAAGGGCTCGTCCATTTCTGGGGGAAAAGGGGTTTTGGTTTGAGAGTTTCAAAGGGGGCGGTTTTGCGGGGTGGGCGACAGACCCGAAAAAATCTCAAGGGGGCAGGCGGCAAAAGCCAACCCCTTGGGCTCAGGGGCCCCCGCGCGGGGGGGGTCTGGGACCAAAAAGGGCGGCTTTTACCCCCCGTGCGGGTTTCCGGGCCGGGGGTTTACCGGGAGGGGGCCCCCCGGGGGGCCGACCGGGGGGGTGGCCCCATTTGTTCAGGGCCCGGGGTTGTTGGGGGGGTTTTCGCAAAGAGATTCCGGGTGGCCGGGGCCACCCGGGATCGCCAAGACCTGGAAAGGCTGGGGCCCAAAAATTTCTACTGGGGGCCCAAAAAGGGGGGGACTGGTTTTGGGTACTTTACGTTCGTGTGGCCCAAACCCGTAGGGGGTGGGGAAGGGCGGGGGGGGACGCCCAAAGCCCCATTTTTACCCCTGCCTATAATTGACGAGCCTTTTAGGGAGGGTGGGGTGTGGATTTAATTTGGGCCTATTTTTCCAATTTTTCCCAGCAGCTTTCCCGGGAAAAAAACGCTTTTCTTTGACGGTGTTGGGCTTTTCGCCCAAATCGGTTTCCCCCGGGAGCGGGGAAACCTTGTTTGCCCTTTTGGGCCGACAAAGGGGGGCCACCGGGCCTTACTGGAGATTTTTTTCCTTTAAGGGGGGCTTTCTTTAGGAAAAAGCTCAACCCGACCGGGGGATCCCCCCGTTCATGTGCAAATTAAAAGGGGGTCCTTTGTGTAAGGGTGATTTCGGTGGGAACATTGGTGGCCCGCCCGTAACCCCCCCCAGACTAATGGCCCGTGTGAAAAGGTTTTAATGGCCCCCCTGAAAAAAGATGCTTAAGATGGGGGTCGGGCCCCCCACAGGTGCGGGGTTGGGGAGCGGTAAACCCCCCACCCTTTCTATTCGCTTATCGGGAAGTCCCAAGGCCTCCCCCGGGGTTTTCCGGGTTTCCCCCCCGAAGGTCCTTTTTGGGCGGGCGTTTACGGGGGGCCCTTTGGCCCCTGGTTGGGAAAGGGGGGTTGGGGAAAAGGGGGAAATTGCAAAAACCCGGGGGTGGCGGTCCCTTTTAGTATGTTGTGCGCTTCCCTGACCAAAAAAAGCCGGGGGCATGGGCCAGCTAGTGCCCCGGGGGTTATGCAACGGGCCCGGGGCCCACCAGAAAGGAAAGGGGGTTCGACCAGGGGAAAGCTTGTGAAGGAACCCCCACCCGGGTGGGTCAGAAAAAAGTGGGGTTTCCCGGTTTTTCCCCTTTTAAAACCCAGGGACAAGCTTCAAGGGGAGCCTGGGAAGGGGCCCTTATGTCGTGCACAAAAACTCAACGCAAAATCACGTATGGGCCCTGGACCCGGAAAAGGGGGAAGGGGGGAAGGCCTTCCAAGTGAAAATTGGGTGAAAGGGGCCCCCATTTAACGGGAAAGGGTTTTGTGCCCTTCCCGTGTGCAAAACCCGCCCCCAAATAGGTTGGGGACGGAGGGGAAACCTCTTGGACATGTTGGCCCCAGTCAGGGCGCAGGGGGTCCATTTGGGGGATTGTGGGGGGATTTGTAAGGGCCCGTCCTGGAAAGGGCCAAAAGGGTTTCCCCGTTGGGTTGGGGAAAAAAATTCCCAACCCCCCCCGGGGGATTTTGGGGGGAAAATAAAGTGCCCTTTGGGAAAGGAAAGGAAATCAAACCCCTTTCCCTCCCGTGGAAAACCCCCCGGGGTTTACCCCCAAAAACCCGGGTTTCAGCATTTTCGGATCTCCCCCAAGTGCAAAATTTCAACCCTGGTGAGGAGATTTTTCGAGATGCTGAAAATGGGGGTCATCCGGCGTTCCCCAAAAGTTCCTGGGCCTCGCCTTTAGGGCCTCGTTTCCCCAAAAAAAAGGATCCCGGCCCCCCCGGGTTTTTGCGGGGACTACAGGGGGGGCCCCAATGCTGCCCCCGGTCACCGCGCGTAACCCAATTTCCAAGCATCGTGACCCCGCTCGGAAACCCGTTGGCCGGGGGGCCAAAATACCTGGACCAAACTGGTTAGCGGGGGGTATTGGGGAGATTCCCTGGACCAGTGAGGGGAAGGGAAAGCTCTGCCTTTATTTACCCCATTGGGGGTGTACGGTCCAAATGTCCCGGGGCCCCGTTCGGCTGAAGAATTTCCCCGCCATTTTTAGGGGTGGTCAAAAAATGCTGGGTTAAGGGACTTGAAGGGGACGCGGGCTGCGTTCCTGGATGGGGCTTAAACCTTTTTCAGTCCCACCCCGGGGGGGGATCACCTCCAGGGAAAACCTGAGAAAGGGGGGCCCTTGGGAAAGTATCCACCAGGGTGGGGTTGGGCCATTTTAAAACCGGAAAAAAATGGCCCGTGGGCATGGGGTTGGGGGTCCCCCTACCCCGGGGGGAACCGGGTAGGTGGGGGTGCCCTTTAAGGGCCCGAGCCCGGGGAAAAAATGGTGCCATTTTGCCCTCCAGGCCCCAACCCCCCCCGGACCCCAAAAAGCAGGTGGGTTTTCCTTTTTTTTGGGGAAACCCCCTGGGTACTATAGGAGGTTTGTTCCCACTATAAGTAGCCCCCGGGGGAAAAACCCCCTTTAAAAGAACCCTTTTACCAGGAAGAGGGTTTTCCCTCCAAAAAGGTTCCCCATTGGGGGAAAGAAACTGCGAAAACGGCCTTTTCCCAAAGGCCCCCAAGGGCCTTGTCCAAGCCTCCCCAGTACTACAAAAACCCCCGGGATTTTACCCGGGGGCACTTTATTTGTACAAACCACGCCCAAAAATGGGCTTTGGCCCCGGGTGCAGTGCTAGGGGGAGGGGGGGGACACATCGGGGGCAGGGAAAAATTTTCCCCTTATGTACCCCCAGCAGGAAGCTTCTGGCCCAGGGGAAATGGGCCCCAAATTCCCCCCAGGCGAAAAAAAAAGGAAAGCCCGGCGTTTTGTGTGGGGCCCTGCAGGGGCCGGCCAGCCCATCTATTTTCGGGCGGGCATTTCAAATTTTTGGGGACAAGGGAAAAAAACCCCCCCGAAAATGGGTTTTCACACGGGGCTCCGGAAAACCCAAAGGGGGTTTGCTTCGCTGGGGAATGTCGTTTCCAGGTTTCAAACTCCATTTAATTTCCCCACCGGGACAGGGCCGGGGGAAACCCGGGGGAACGCCGATTGGGTTGTCCCCGACAGGGGGGGGGGTCAAAATGGGGCGCCCTGGTGGGAGCACAGTGGAGGTGGGTGGCCCCCCTTGGCCCCTCTTTCAGGGGGGAGGGGTGAAGAAAAAATTTACTCAAAATGACAGGGCCCCCCTCTCCAACCTTTAAAATTTGTCAAACACAGCTTTCCCCCCAACCAAAAGGAAAAGTCAATTTTAACCTGTTAATCAGCACCCGGGTCTTTTTTCCCCCAAAGCCTCTGTAGGAAGGTCGCCACAAGGGATGGGGTCAAAACCCGAAAAGGATCCCCATTTTAACCAATTAAGGCCCCTGAACCCCAAATGCTGGTCCAAACTGCAAACTTCCAAAAAACCCGCTCAAATCCAACCCAGTTTGGGTCCCCTCTCCGAAAATTTTATATCGATTTTTAAAGGCGAAACCCCGGGTCATAACCCCGGTCCATGGGGTTCATATCTCCAAAATTTTGGAAAATCTCCCCGCACGCACATTACCCCTTTCCAGGTTTTCAAGGGGCAGGGGGGGCTGAAGGGTTTTCCACAAAAACCCGGGCCCCCCCGGGGTTCCATAAGATAGGGTGTTATATTTCCCGGGTTGGGGGAAAATCCAGCGGGTTTCTGATGATGCCCACCGGGTCGGTTCCCGTGCCAAGGGGGCCGGGCCCAAATTATAGTCCATTTTTGGGGTTTTTATCAGAAAACTGCCTGACCTGAAATGGGAGGAAATTTTAATTTGACCGTCCCCCGGGGTGTGTAGGGGGCTGCCCCCGTGGGTGGCCCTCCAGTTTTAAAAGCCAAAAGCCAGGGTTGGCTTTTTTCCCTTGATCCAGGAGGGGGGCCCCTAAGAAAAAAATTTTTAGGGGGCCAAACCGCACGCCCGAACCCGGCCCCCATATGCCCCCCATTTTGGGGCCGGGGGGGACAAGCCCCCAAAAAAGGTAAACTTGGGCTTATTTTAACTGTTTTGTTTGTAATCCAAAAATTGTATTTGCACCTCCTTTTTGGGCCTGTATATTAAATTTTCCATTTTTGTACATATTAAATGGGCTTTTTGTTGGGGCCCTCAAGGGGGTAATTAAATTTTATAAAATTTAATCTGAGTTAGGTCTTTTCTTGATCAATGGGGTCACACGCCTAATTCTCGGTCTTTTTAGTATTTTAGCTTTTTCCCAAGGGTTTGGGTTTTTTTACCCTTTCTATTAAATGGGGAAAAGGGGGCCCGTCTTAAAACTAAACGAGGGAACTGGTGGCAGGGATTGTTTTTTTCCCTGTGCCGTGTGGGGGAAAAAGGGTTTAAAAGTGGAAAAAGGGATCTTGGGGTGACCTTGAGCTTTCCCCCCAGTGGGGGAGCGCAACATCGGGGGAATTACCCCCAAGTCAAAAGGGCCCCCGTCGGCCCCCCAAAGGGGGGGCGGGGGGGGACTAGGCTGTTTTTTGTCAAAAAAACCCCCAACCCAAAATTTCCACATGGAATTTTCGTTTTAGAAAGAGCTATTACTAGTTCACAAAAGTAAACCTTTATACCCCGGTTTGGGCGTGATTCTGGATGTGGGGAAAACTGCGCCCAGAATCGGCTTCCAAAACCCGGAAGCCCCCAATAGGGCTCAGCTAGGTTGCAAGCTTGGGTTGGGGTGAAACACTACTTTTGAAAAACCCCCCAAAAAGCCTTTAAAAGGAAAATATGAAAATTGGAAAGCTTGGGGGTTTTGGGGAAATTTTTGAAACTGTATGGGGGAGAAAAGACCTTTAGTTTTAAAAAGTGTTGGAATGCATTTTTTTCTTTTGAATTACATTTTCTTCCCGTTTCCCTAGGGGCAAATTGTGAAGTAATTTATTTAAATTTTTCATGTTTAAAACAGTTTATGAAAAATATTTTCCAAACCGGGGATTTTATTAAATTTTCATCACTGAAATTTACCTATTGGGTGGCCCCAGCTCCAAAACGGGAGCAACCCAGATTCAAGCTAAGGTTGGCTGGGACAGCGAGAACGCCTAATGAAGGTCGCCTGGAGGTTCTCTATTTAAAGGTCCCAAAGGGGCAATGTATGTGGTTGGGTGGGCTTTTCCCCTTTTGAAAATGGCTTTAAAGTGGGCTGCAAGCAGGGTAGGGGTTTGGAAATGGGGAAAGGTTGGGCGCATTAGTGCAAAAAAATTTTGGGCAAGGAGAAGGTTTTTTAAAGTAGAAAAATTTTGTTTGGTTTTATTGGGGATACATGAAAATATTTTTTTTACAAAAAAGTTGGGAAACATGGGACCCGACTGTATTTTTCCTTATAAATGCCAAAAACCAAATTTGGAAATGCATGATATGACGCCTCAGTTGTCCCTTATGGGTTTTTTCCCTTAAACCCGGTCTGAAGGTTTTTTTTTTTTTTTTTTTTTAAAAAAAAAGGTAAATGTGCAAAAAACTTTCACTTTTTACTGAACACCAAAGGCTTTTGTACCATACAAGTAACAAATGATTTTTTGGGTATGGGTTTCCTTTTTTCCTTGTGGGGGCCCCCTTTTCGGGGGTTGGGGTTCCAAACTATACCCTTTAAGGGAAATGAGAACCTGCACAGCTGTGTCTTCCATTGGTGTGGGGAAAGTTAGAAAAAAAAAAGTAGTTTGGAAAAAAGTTTATAAGGGCAAGAAATTATGATGGGAAACATCAGGGACCCGTTTTGGTGGGTTCAAGCACTGCTTTAAAAGGGGCCTTTTTTTTGGGTGCTTAATTGCCCACATACTCTATGTAAGCCCTGTGAAAACCATATGGGCAATCCCCGAAAAAAACAAATTTTCCCGGTTTTAAACTTCTGCTTTTCAGTTTGGTCTCTGGGAGTGAGGGAAAAAAAATATAGTACCAAATTTTTAAAAAATGTAAAATTTAAGGGGTAAAATTTTGGCAAATTTTTTTTAGTTGGGTTTTTTTGGCCCAATTTCTTTCCCAAAAAGGGCTCAGGGGACCCCCCAGTTTACCAGGGCCCCCTAAAAAAGGGGAACCACAGCCAAACCCAAAAGTGGTTTCTAGTGTTTTTAAAAAAATTCATCATAACCCCCTCAAATTAAAAAAAATTTCATTTTTTTAGGAGAAAAATTTTAAAGCATTAAAAATTAAAAGAGGGCAAATTTTGTTTTTTATTTAACCCAAAAGGCTTTTTAAGTGATAAACAAAAGGATTGGCCAAATACTAGCACCTTTAAAAAAAACGAAAGGGGGTATCCCCCATTTCTGTTACTGGACAAAACCCCAAATTTTGCCAAATCAATGTTACCCGAAAAGCCACTATACAAATTAATCCAAACCCCCAAACATTTTAAAAAATAATAACTTGGGAAAAAATACCACTGTACTCTTAGGGGCTGTTTTTACATGGCACAGGGCAAACACCGGTCGGTATTGGTCCTGTTTTCGCGCCTTGCACATGGCCGCCGAGGGATGGCTTTTCTCCGTAGCTTGCGGAGAAAAACCATCCCCCTTCACATAGACCCAGTCACCTTCTGTCCAAAAACCGGACGGAAGAATGAATATGTTCTATGTTTTTCGGACCGCCGGCGACCACTGGGGACCATTGGGGACCACTGCATGGATTTTCCATTGAGGTCCGTGTAAAAGTTTTGCAACTGGTTTCCAAAACCGAGAACCTTGCTGAAAAACCGTGCCGTGGGGACATAGCCTTATTGGTTAAAACCCATTACACGAACACCAATACTACCACTATACAATGATCATATAACAATAGGTACCAATTCTTCAAAAGTGATTATCATAAAAATAAATTGGTGACCCAAAATGTGAGGACTTCTCAATTTGGAGGTGTTGACTTTCCTTTTTCTTCATCTAGCCCAGACCATTGTGTTGATTTCTTTCTGTGCCTGTAGAATTTGTAGCACATGCATCATAGGCTTCTTACCTCAGAACTCTCCCCACCCTTTCCCAACCTATAAACCAAACCCTCATGTATAGTAGGTATATAATTAATAGGTTGTAAAATATATGTAAAAGAGAAACCTGGACCGCACATGCTCACACTATACGTTGATCTATTGCTTCTCGGCATAATTTTTTATAAAAATGAACATGTCACTTTTTGATCAAACGGTATAGGCCCACTTGCCACTTTATGGCGACCTCTTTAAATGGGGGTAGCACAGCATGGCGGCCACCACCGCAGTAAAAGCCACACAGATGAGGGGCACAGCCCAGAGGCCCAAGTTACAGCACCACTGTTGTCAGATCTAGCCCCCACCTGGCTGTGGGCTGCACCCCATAATAGTTCCCCCTTTTCACTAATAAAAATAAAAAAAAACTTGAAATCTACCACCCTCCTTTTTCTACAGTGAGCTAATGGACAATACAGGGGTGCTGTGTCCTCAGTTGCTCTTGACCTCTTGTAGGTTGCAGACCAAAAGCAACTTGTGCCTACAAGAATACATGACTGGGCAGGGAGCTGATGACTTCCTGCTACATCACAGTTTTAATTGCCTGTGCATCTTGAAAAAAGTTGGGAGATCTGTTACTTATGTTGCAATGATCAAGAAATGCAGTTTGTATTATACTGCAGAGTTATTTTCATAATTGATATGCATTATAGAAACTGTCCTCATTACACCAGACACTGTGAAGTCATCACATACATCAGAAATAAAATCTGGCCATACACATTAGATAAATGTTGGTTAAATTCTCTTATGTTGGACCAGTTGGCCATCCAATGCCTATGGTCCGAATTTTTTCCCCTCTTCCCACACAAAACACAATCGGGTTCTTCAGCTAACCGCTATTTATCATGAGTAACCAGCTTATCTGTACACATGCATCATAGGAGCTCAGCTAAGCTGTTAGTTATGTATCTGACAACACAGTTGTTGACAGTTTAAAATAGCAACCAGCAGAATTGTGAATGCAGCTCTGGAGTAGAATGTAGACTCAGTATAAAGATTAGTTCAAGATTAGTAGTGTAATAAATAAAGTTACTTAAAGGGGTTTTGCCATGAAGTAATATTGACGTGGGAAGCTTGCAAATGAAATAACAAACATTTTCACCATTCATTATTATTAAAAATTCTGCACCGTTTTTGTATTAGCTGCTCCTTTAGTGATCCATTGTTTACAACTTGTCTCCAGGGGATACGACCAGTGACAAGAGCTCCTCAGTCCTGGTCGCACATGTTCAGATATCACCTCTCCTCACAGGCAGCTACTGAGTGTTCATACCCCAGGAGCTGTCACTCTGCTCCCGTCCTCTGTATTCCTTAGTAATTAGTCAAACAGTGCAAATAAAAAATAAACCTCAATGAGGTTTGTGCATTGATAAAGAGAAATAAAAAAACAAAAAACACAGGTTTGGTTCCTGCAGGGATTTGAACCTAGGACCCTTGTGCCTGGAGACAAAAACTTTACCTCTGGGCTACTCACAATGCTTTACATAAACAGAACTTTATTTGACTACAGAGAGGAAAGGGCTGGTGATGTAATCCTGCTGGGTCACATGATATGCAATTCAAACAAATCACACACGCCCCCTTCTGAGCACACAGAGCTGAAGAGCAGGAGGCAGGAGGTATGAAATGAGATCGTGGCAAAACCCCTTTAACATTGCTTAAGAGTGGACCTCAGTGGTTCAGGATGGAAATGAAAGGAATGACAGAAGAGAGACAGACATTCAGTGTATAGGTGAAATTGTAAAACATCTGATAATGTATAGGAGTATTATACACATGGAAGTTAATAGCATGTAACCCTATACAAGTGCTACAATAAATACTTAGTGCTAATGTATTTTCTGTTTCCACAGGTCCCATCTGGCTGGATAATGTCCGCTGCTCCGGTGCTGAGAGCTCTCTGGCAGAATGTGAATCAAACGGCTGGGGCGTCACTGACTGCAAGCACTCCGAGGATGTTGGCATACTTTGTTCAACAACACGGCTGAGGCCATCAGAACAGCCTCAAGCTATCGCTGCACAGGTAAGCACTGCACAGCGCTACCCTGCATTACATGACTAATGTCCCCTCATTCTTTGCAAAAGTAAACTTTATTAGACTGGGGAATGGCGGAGAATAAGTATCAAAAGTACAGAATAAAAATTATACCGCTCATAATGTACATGTTGTGCATTCTCCATCCTGTATCATCAGCTCTCAGCTTATAGTATCTGTACCCCAGGGCAACCGCCATATCTTTAGGAGGGAACATGCACTTCATACTGTAAATTTAAAAAGCAGCCAGAATATGTTCATAATACTGGCGATATCTGAATAGGAAACTTGGTTTAGGAACATGGAGAAATAATGCCCTATTGGATGTAAACCAACAAAATTTCAAAACTACTAGCATTTTTTACTTAAGAAAAAGAGGCATAGCTTGATGCCATTGGTCTTTGATGTGAACTGTCTAGTGCTGCCCTCAATATCACATGCAATGACTTCACTCTGTATATTATCTATCTATCTATTATCAATCTAATGATATCTCATATCTGCCTATCGTCTCATCTATCAGTCTGTCTCTTGTCTTTCTGTCTATCTTTAACAAAAAAGGTCCTGTATAAAACAACATTTTTATTAATACACTATTAAAAACAGGGAGAGAAAACTAAATAATCAAACACAAAACAACCACCAATATGTCCAAAACAGGACACAACGACCTACACTTACACTTCTTGGCCTAATAGATCCTAAACACCTAATCACAGGGTATCCTGAAAAAGGAACTTATACCCTAATAACACTAGCCCTAATTCTTATATACAAATCCCAACATGTTTCAGTGCCCCATAAACACTTCATCAGGGGGACTAATGTAGGAAAAATCTGTAAATTCAAAAAGTCCGTCCACCGTAACAATCCTCGACCGGCAAATTAAGGGAAAAAAAAGCACCTCAAAGTTTCAACAGAGGGGCTCAATAGTAAAAGTGTAGTCTACAAAATGTTAATATCAATGTAGCATAGTGCTTTCCAGATAAACACAGAGAAATGTCACCGCACCAAAGGCATAAGATTTAGGGACCATTAATATATAGTACGCCAAAGCAGACCTGTATGGACAATAAATAAACCCAGTTAGGGTACCTCATCAAGTCTAAAACCGACAAAAACTGACGTCTTCTTAGTACAGCCTCTTGTCCCAAATCATACAGGAATCTACACAATTGCAAATTGCAACATGCCAAAATTATGTCAGTGCCCCTTATATAGCCAAGATAAGGCTATGCTCATTCATGTTATACAATATTAATTTGGCACAGTTTAGACAGATTGTATTTACAATATGACCAATCAATATGCCGGCAGATCCCTTAGAATCTACTCACGACCCGCCGCACTTGTCATATGTCCACGCAAGACGCGTGTGCAGTGAGGTCCGGTCGCCTCAGGATTTATTCACGACCCGCCGCACACGTCCTGTGTCCACACGATACACGTGCTCAGAGGTCCAATCGCCTCCACTCCCGCTGGCAGGAAGAATACCCTGTGATTAGGGGTTTAGGGTCTATTAGGCCAAGAAGGGTAAGTGTAGGTCGTTGTGTCCTGTTTTGGACATATTGGTGGTTGTTTTGTGTTTGATTATTTAGTTTTTTCTCCCTGTTTTTAATAGTGTATTAATAAAATCTAGTTTTATACAGGACCTTTTTTGTTAGTTTTTGAGGTAGTCGTGTATTGATAGGGACTGTATATCAGCCTATCTTATATCGATCTATTGATCTATCTCATATCTATCTTTCGTTCTATCTTGTTCATCATAGAAGTTCAGTTGTATAACAACCAGCTTCTGTCTTGTATTTTGCAATTATTACCATGATTATTATGATGCAGGATAGACTGCATTGTCTGTATATAGTCTTACTGACAGTTTTTTACCATTACAAGTGTGTTTTATATACATTTCTAATACACTCTGGTAGTCGAAAATAATAGAAATCCAATCTTAAGTCCTTTTAACACTCAAATTTCTTGCTAAATGTCCCTTTACATTTCCTGGAGTAATAAGAGGAATGGCACAATACAGAAATCTAATGAACGCTGCCTCACAATTAGTATCTTATGGGGAGTGCAAGTATTTTCTAGCATGTCAGGGGAGATGATCGGACTTCTTTGAAAGGGTTTCCCTACTATGCTAAGTGTTGACCACTCGCTGCAGTTCCTTTCATGACCTTCTCTATATGGGGACGCTCCTTGCTACCCATAGTGCAATGAAGTTCTGCTTAGTTTCATTTACCCACAGCTCCCTGCACGACAGGTGGCTGGGTTATCCAGTTTTATAAAATGGATTGCCTGTCTTCAGGATTGACCACCAATATTAGGTTAGCTTCCCTAGTATCTGCTGAGTCAGGAAGCCATGACGCCCCTCCCAGTACTGCATCCTCTTCATTTTATTCATAGGATTTGGTGCTGTTCATACATTAAGGGCCACATGTATTAAACGGTTTAGGTCTAAAACTCACTCTTTTGCCCATAGTAACCTATGGGCAAAAAAGTGAGTTTTAGACTTAAACAGGTTCATACATGTGGCCCTAAATCTCTGTCATTTTAGAGGCGTTGATGTGAGGTGTTGCGGCATGGTCCTGTTCACTAAGCCTGGATGAAAATAAATGGCAGCAGTTTGGGGTTAAAATGACAGTGTTCTCAATAACGTGAAGTGGCACATTGCACATGCCGTTATAATTTGAGTTTTTCACCCAGTGTGCCTGCTCTGGCTGAGCGAAAACAGAAATGTTCAGTCAGGCCGGGTTCCAAGAGCAACAACTGTGCACAGAGTCCGACTGCCTGTATAAAATCCAAGGCTTGTGTGTATGAATAGTGTCATAGTGCATCCGCCTGCATTACCTCACTCCACCCCTGCCTGACATACCAGTGGTGTTTCCTCGCCTCTGAGGCATTCCTAAACTTCTCTAGAGCTCATCCTGCATGAGATCAGTCATTTCATGGCTGGAGGAATGACACAGTACATGACAAATCAGAAGAGTTTACTCACCAAGAAATACGGTCTATGGGTTCAAACGGGGATCATTTATGATGTATTGTTGACTAGAAATAGTTGAGGAAAAGCTGAATTTGTTACATAACTCATTGTGAAGTGATCATATCTTCATGGTGATAATTCAGGTTCACCTGCAAGACTATAAAAGACCATAACAAGCAATAAAACACTGTGCAAAAGTACAAACTCTGCTCTACTGCACCTGACCAGGGCCAGAGCCTGTGGAATTATATTGTAAATGTCTGTCACTGTCAGGTCCCTCTGGTATCTCTGGAACGGAGGGTGCCCAATTCTTTCCCTCCAAACTACTCCCACTTTTGAAGCGGTTATTGTGCCTCTCCACTCACTTTTATGGAAGTTCCAAAAACAGTTGAATAAACCTCTGTATCCACATAGGGCACTTCAAGAGGTAGGCTGGTGGTCAACAGATCCCAATTTTAGACAGAAGTGCGGATCCTAGTGGTGGATCCTATGGCCTATTCTGGCATACATTCCAACCTTTTGCCATCCAAATCTGGGGAATTTTAGCTCTGCCAACAGATCACTGGGAATGTCCACTGTATAACCAAGAATGTCATTTTGGGGATGTCCCCTGTGAGAGTCTCCTGCAAAAATTGCAAGAGTTGGGAAGAATGCCTAAATGTTTAAGATCAGGATACTCCTTCAAACAATACTGCTATACACTGCCCAAATAACACTGACATACAGTGTCCAAATAATATTAAAATAGCATTGCCATATAGTGATCAGTCCATCAAGGCTGTAGTCTACCAATGCTGCATTTTTTCCTAAGGGGATGGAGTGGCCCCTCACTTGGCACTGTAGCCAAACATAGCTCTGCTATATCGGTATAGGATTTGAGAAGTAAGTATACACATTTCTGTTGGCAGTAATGTGATTACAGGACTAGAGCTGTCAGACTGGAAGAATGATTATTTCCTAATTACCAAACTACCTAAAGCCACACCATCCTTATGATTTATGAAGATAACAAACCCTAAATACTGTAATACTGGATTCCAAAGTGAAACACAAGTCAACCCGTCCTTCAATGATTTTCACTCATGTATTTAACTCTTTCAGCACACAAAGAAAATCGAAGAGGTTAGAATTAAGCCTATTTCTGCCCGTGCCAAGGCAAGCCTCCCAATCACAGAGGGTATTGTTGAAGTGAAACATCATGGCAGGTGGCGGCAAGTCTGTGACCACGGCTGGACCATTGATAACAGCAGGGTAGTATGCGGAATGATGGGGTTTCCTGGAGAAGTTCAACCCAACATCAACTTTTACAGGAACAATCTCACCTTTTGCATTTTCTCCAGTGTGTCGGGCATTAACACAGCACAGGGCTGTCTCGGAAGAGGGCCGTGTTGTGTACACACAGGTGTCTGTTATCACTGTCGCTACAGGCTGACAATGAAAATAAATGTAACTGGGAATAAAAAGGTGATAGAAAACACACATTGCTGAAAAAAAAAATTGTGACACAATCCCTTTAAACTTTGCATCTACATTTATAAGCAATGGAACAATGGCATACACAGGAGATAGAAGGCTGCAGAAGAGAAATTAAACTCTGCTTCCATCATGGTGCCAGGGCTGCCACCCAAATCAGAAGGGCTTGGTGCTTATTTCCTCCTTCACATCCTTGCCATGACCCTGGGCTAATTCTTTAGCCTCTTGTTTTCTAACAATACAATTTCTCTGAAATGGGGAGTTCTTCATAGATTTTAATCACCTGACAACAAAGAGGATAGGACCAACCAGAGCTGGTCTCCTCTAATCAGGGGCCCCACAGCAGCTGCATGATCTGCCTACATTGTAGGGGTATCAAACTTATTTTTACAGAGGGACACATCAGCATTATGGTTACAGTCAAAGGGCTTAAGAAGGTGGCTACGGTGCTTAGGCAGGGCTATCAGAGCTATGTTTGAAGGTGCATGCTGGTGATGTAGATCCAACATGGCCCTTGCTCCCTTTGTTGGCATCACTGCCTCTGCCAAGTGCTAGCTGCGTCTGTCGGAAAAAAGTGTAGAGCCAGTACTTCTGCGTCTGGATCTTATCCATCAATGCTCGCTGTGTCTAATAGGCTGCATAAAATGACATGATAGTGAATGCAGCCTGAGGGCCAGGAGTTGGACATGTGCTATTTGGTATGCCCAGCCTTGATAAAAGCCCAAGCCTGAATTGGCAGTATAAGTCAAACTTATTCTACAATTTATTTAGCTCGCTTAGTAATTTCTTAGTCACCCAGCTTTCCCAGAAACCGCTATAGCTATCAATATGGGATTCAATACACTCTACATAGGGGTTGACTTTTTTTGAAAGACAATTGAAAGGACTACATATCCATTAGTTCTGTATGCCGTTATGTATAAGTAGATTTGCCATTAAGTAATTTGAGAATGTTGTGAATAAAGTAGCTCAAGGACTTTATCATTGATTATTTTCACTTTAGGTTGGAACATTTTTTCACCCCATCCTGTGTGGCTCTCTGTAAATGTAAGGCACAAGTGGCAATGTATTCTATATTTATGATATAACTGTGCTTGTGCACTCACCAGCAATTGCCCATTGTAATGTATAGATGACCTCTTGCTTCACTAGGAATAACCATGATCTTGATAAAACCTTTATAGGCCATGATCAGTAACCGTTGCAGCACCTGATTAAAAGTTACATTTAATATATATACAGAGTGTGTGTGTGTGTGTGTGTGTGTGTATATATGTATATATTTAGCATCTCCATAATTTTAAAGAGGTGTAAAATAAAGATTGTATCTCCAACACATTGTTTACTGGGAGGTATAGATTATATGCTATTTTGTTCTATTGCACATACAAAGGTCAACAAGGGTTAATCTATAATATATAATAATACCAGTGAAAAATGGAATTTATCGGGTAATATCCTGCAGCCACATCAATGAATGAACAAAAAGTTATGACTGCCTAAGTGCAGTGTGATGATTTTATCCCTTTGTTCTTGGAATTAGTTTGGGTCCCAGAGGTTGGACACCAAACAATCATGTCATATAATATGATGCTAGTACCTCTCTAATATCCAGCACCCATCCAATATACTCTGGGTTCTCCACCATTGCTTCTGGTGCTCTCTGCCATATACTCCAGATTTCATTAGGAGTATTCCAGGATTTATACTATGAACTATGTCATTGTATAAGCAAAATTCATTGTAAAAAAAAAAGTATACTGCATAGTATCTACTTTTTACTGTTCCACATGGAATAGCATAGTCTACTACACTATTCCTTACAGCACAAAAGTAAGTTATACTGACAGATACAAACCTGTCATATGCCAAAACAATACCACTATGGCACATGCTAGGCAATTAAGGCTCTGCGGAAACATTTGGCATATACAATGGAGAAAATAAGTATTTGATACACTGGCAATTTTACAAGTTTTCCCACATACAAAGAATGGAGAGGTCTGTAATTTTTATTGTAGGTTCAATTCAACTATGAGAGACAGAATCTAAAAAAAAATCCAGAAAATAACATTGTATGATTTTTAATTAATTAATTTGCATTTTATTGCATCAAATAAGTATTTGATACAATAGAAAAACAGAACTTAATATTTGGTCCAGAAACCTTTGTTTCCTGTAGTTCTTCACCAAGTTTGGACACACTTCATATTCACACGTGCAGATACATAATTGTATTTTTTTAATTATTTCACTTTATTTATAAGCATGAATAAAAGTATCAAATATTTAGGGTATTTGTGTATATTAATCCATCTCACTGTGCAAGCTTGAGTCCATCATGAGTTTAAAGTACCAAATATCAAGTAGATCCTAAGTAGATATCAGAGAGATCACATTAGGAATGGTTGGCTGACAGGGAGCTAAGCACACACCTGAATGTAACGTTTCAGGGTCTGGTCTCAAATATGTGCAGAGTGAGTTTCGCAGTGCTTATATAGGCTATTATCTAACAATAGAAAAGTAACTCTTTTAAAACAGTCACAATCAACAACTAATGAATCAATACAATTAAAAACACTAAGGGTGACATGTATGATCTAGGAGCATAGAGGCCAGTTCTAAATAGCTTTAAAACAGTGTAGAATGCACCAGAATGTATGGACCTGTTCTTCTGCAGTTCATACATGCAGGCGCATTGTAGTTCCACTACGACAACTCAGGCTCAGGTAGACCACTTTGAACTTGGTCCTGCTGTTCCAGCAGTAATACGCCTAGTTGTGCCGTCCTCCAGTCTCAAATGCGTATAATTATACGGTTTTGATACGACACGCCTCCAAAATGCTCCCACATCATGGTCATATATTCCCATTTGCAAAAAAAGCAACCCCAATGTTCCCACCACCATGCTTCATGGTTGGGTCGGTGTTCTAGGGATTGTACTCATCCTTCATCCTCAAAACACTGCGAGTGGAGTTGATACCAAAAAGGTCTATTTTGTTATCATCCAACCACATGACCTTCTCCCATGCCTCCTCTGAATTATCCAGATGGTCATTGGTGAACTTCAAACAGGCCTGGACATGTGTTGGCGTGAGCAGGGGTTCCTTGTGTGCTCTGCAGGATTTTAATCCATGACGATGTAGTGTATTACTAACGGTAATCTTTGAGACTGTGGTTCCAGTTCTATTCAGATCATTGATCAGGTCATCCTGTGTAGTTCTGGGCCGACTCCTGACCTTTCTCAGAATCATCCTTACCCTACAAGGTGAGATCTTGCATGGAGCCCCAGACCGAGGAAGATTGACAGTCATCCTGTGTTTCTTCTATTTTCTAATAATTGTGCCAACAGTTGTTGCCTTCTCACCAAGCTGCTGGCCTATTGTCCTGTAGCACATCCAGGGCCGTTCCTAGGGGCGGGCGATCGCCCGGGGCGCTGACGCTCCGCTCACCCGAGGGGAGCGCCGCCCGGCTCGCCAGCACCGGAAAATAGCCCCTGGTTCTGCGCGGCTGTTATAAAATGGCC
Organism: Phyllomedusa bahiana; assembly: GCA_025379985.1. Classification (NCBI taxonomy): domain Eukaryota; kingdom Metazoa; phylum Chordata; class Amphibia; order Anura; family Hylidae; genus Phyllomedusa; species Phyllomedusa bahiana. The sequence goes on from JAODAL010034257.1 coordinate 24,703, forward strand.
ACTCATCAGCTGCATACACTCGCTGTGCAGCTGCAGGGAGGAGGCAGGACGGATCGTTCCTGTCCTGACTCCTCCCCTGTATTAGCATCGCAGGGGGCGCACAGCTTTCACCGCGCCCCCTGTGACGCTCGATCGCCTCGGCTGGCAGCTCTGCCGGCGAGGAGATCTCTGGGAGCTGCGTGACAGCGTAAGCGGTGTGGTGACATCACGCCGCTTACACTGCTCTGCAGCTCCCGGAGCTGGACGCGGGGTCCGTGGTCTGGTAAGTTTTTTTTATTTTATTTTATAATTAGCTACAGGAGCATCTATTGGCTACAGGGGGAGGATATATTGGCTACAGGAGGGGACATCTATTGGCTACAGGGGGGCATCTATTGGCTACAGGGGGCATCTATTGGCTACAGGGGGGCATCTACTGGCTGTAAGGGGGCATTTATTGGCTACAGGGGGCATCTATTGGCTACAGGGGGCATCTATTGGCTACAGGGGCATCTACTGGCTGTAAGGGGGCATCTACTGGCTATAAGGGGGGCATCTATTGGCTACAAGGGGGCATCTGTTGGCTACAGGGGGCATCTATTGGCTACAGGGGGGCATCTGTTGGCTACAGGGGGCATCTACTGGCTACAGGGGCATCTACTGGCTACAGGGGGGCATCTATTGGCTACAGGGGGCATCTATTGGCTACAGGGGGGCATCTATTGGCTACATGGGGCATCTATTGGCTACAGGGGCATCTACTGGCTATAAGGGGGCATCTACTGGCTACAGGGGGCATCTACTGGCTACAGGGGGCATCTGTTGGCTACAGGGGGCATCTACTGGCTACAGGGGGACATCTATTGGTTACAGGGGAGCATCTACTGGCTGTAAGGGGGCATCTACTGGCTATAAGGGGGCATCTACTGGCTACAGGGGGGCATCTATTGGCTACAGGGGGCATCTACTGGCTATAAGGGGGCATCTACTGGCTATAAGGGGGCATCTACTGGCTACAGGGGGGCATCTTTTTGCTACATGGGGGGCATCTATTGGCTACAGGGGGGCGTCTATTGGTATAAGGAGGGGGCATCTATTGGCTATCAGGGGGGCATCTATTGGCTAAGGGGGCATCTATTGGCTATAAGGGGGCATCTACTGGCTATAAGGGGGCATCTACTGGCTACAGGGGGGGCATCTACTGGCTACAGGGGGGCATCTATTGGCTATAAGGGGGAATCTACTGGCTACAGAGGGGGGCATCTTCTGGCTACAGGGGCATCTACTGGCTACAAGGGGGGCATCTACTGGCTACAAGGGGGGCATCTACTGGCTAAAAGGGGCATCTACTGGCTAAAAGGGGGCATCTACTGGCTACAGGGGGCATCTTCTGGCTACAGGGGCATCTACTGGCTACAGAGGCATCTAGTGCTGATAAAGTGAGGCATCTAAGATGTTTGTTTTGTATGTTCTACAGTGAAGAGTCGAGGCCAGGAAAAGACGTCATGGCGTCTGGGACAGATGGAGAGAAGAAGAGAAAGAGAACAACTCTTCAGAGACGTCTCCTGTGAGTCACTAGATATAACTTTACTGTAATCATTTATATGTCTTCAGCACCTGTGTACAGCTGGTATCTAGCACTGTATGGTCACTGTATGCTGATAATATTGGTTGTAGTATTAATATGGTATTTATACTCCTATGTAATGGTCAGTTTGTATATTCGGTCCACTATATGGTAGGTTTCACGGTAGGGTCGTGTCGCAGTATTCGGTCACTACGTGCTGGTCTTTGCAGGACATTGGTACTATTAGCCTGGTATTCTGGTTGGTGTAGCGGTGCTATTTGGTAACTGTATGACTATTTATTATAGTTTATAACCTAGCACATTGTGGTAAAGCTTGTTGTATATTTTAGATTTGGTTGATGGCGATGCACTGTGTTTCATTGTGGCACATTGTTACGTGGGGGGGGGGGCAGGGGGGGGGGGCGAAATTTCTTCACCTCGCCCTGAATGCAATTTAGCCTAGGAACGGCCCTGAGCCCATCGCAGCCTTGTGCAGGGCTACAATTTTGTCCGTTTTATACAGGTAACAAGTTCAAACAGGTGCAATTAATACTTAAAGAAAAACTAACAGATCTATGAGAGCAGGAACTCTTGCTAATTATTTAAAAATCATACAATGTGATTTACTGGATTTTTTTTTAATTATACAATAAAAATTCCAGACCTCTCCATTCTTTGTATGTAGGATTACTTGCAAAATCGCCAGTGCATTAGATACTTATTTTTCCCACTGTATGTTAAAAGCCTTCCTGTCGGTGCCTATGCCAAATATAGGTCACCAGTTTGACCAAAGCCTTAGATGTTTTAACTGTGTACACTTTAGTCTCCCATTTTTGACAGGATTCTATTGACTTAGACCATGAAGCGCCTCCACATGTTTTCTGTAGGTTGAATGTCTTATGAGGACACTATATTGCTACCTTCATATTGCACAGCGGTGTTGGATGCCACGTTTGTTGTCCACAATTCTGCAAACCCTCCATCAGCGGCAAAGCCTAATTATACCTCTTATCGCACAGGAAAAGCTTGTGGTTGGGAAGAGCTGGGTGTTTAATTCCTGCATCAGAAGAATGTGCTATTCTTATGTGCAGTACTATGTCATTTACTCTTGTCCTAGTGTTGTTTTCCCTTAAAGCCTTTCTGGGAAGCTGGATGAGTTTTTGGTATATCTGTGTATCTGTGGTGTTTTTTTTTTTTTGTCACTTTCATTATAATGCCCATAGGAGTTGTTATCCAGCTTTCCACAGACCCTGAATGCCATGTGAATAGATGACATTATAAACTCAGAGCTGAAAATGTAAGTTCAAGGATCAGAAGGTCAAAATGGGTCAACAATTGCCAATTGTGGGCCAGCACATACACACAAATCAAAAGACCCAGTGCCAAACTCAGAAGAAGCCTCCCTCACCCACTAAGAGCTCTCTCTTACACCTTTTTTAAATGTAGTTTAAACTATATTTAGGTTCTAAATGATGTGTAAATTAATATTATTATAATATAATATGTTTTATTTATATTGTTTTTCTCACTGTGGAGTTTCACAGAGTCCCAGCCAGCTTTAGATGTACACATCCTGTTCAGGCTGTGGGTGGGTCTATAGCAGTGATTGACGTCAGTTCTGCAGTTCCTAGCTATTCCTGTTGTAGTGACAAGACTGCTGGAGATTTACAAAGTGTAGTAGACAAGGCTACAGAGCTCTAAAGAATGAAAGCTTCTCATTTAGGTAAGTAAAGAAAGTTGCTAGAGATAAGACTCTGCAGGGAGTACCTCACCATGAACGGATTGACTGACGGCAGCTTTGAGCAATGAGATATAAGGGAGAGCAGGGGAGAGATGGTCAATAACCAGAGAAACTTGTGTGCTCTCAGAGGAGACACCCTCATCTTTATCTCTTGACCAAGAAAAAAAAAGCAACATATTCAGTAATAGTCTTCATTTACCTTTCCCCAGATGTTAAAAACTAATCATTGTAGTGAGAAGACCCTTTTAATAAATAATTTTGGCTAGATGCAGCTGCCTCTAGAGGGAACTAAGTTAATATGGATTTATACAGCTAGTATTGAACTCCAATAGTCAGAGAAAATCAAATTAATAAAATAATTTTATTAATTACTCAAAAAATTTAAAATCACCATACAAAAATGAATAAAGTCACACACGATAATGGGGATTAACACATACCAAAAGGGAATTACATCAATAATTCATATAAATACAATTAACTACCAAGATCCATATCCACATAGTGAAATATATACAAAAAAATATAATTTTTTTTAAATCAAACAATATTAAATAAAAATAAGGAACAAATGTGCTAAAGTGCAAATGTGTCAGCCATATATTGGATTAAATAAATAAACAATAAATAAACCCCTATATAGAAATAATAGTGATGCAATGATTGATATATATCAGTTGGAAAAATAGTGCATATACATACATAGGATCATAGGTCTATAGTAAACCCGATAGAATAATATACATAGAATACCAGTTTGAAATAAACATAATACAATATTATTACCCCAATGGTATGTGTCAATGAGTCTCCCATAGTATAAACTCCATAGTACTCCATAGTATAAACCTGTATGTAATGAGCTCACCCTAGGGTCAGGTGCAGGTAGTAGTCACTGTGACAGTATTGGGGAAACAGATTAACCAAATACTAGCCCAATAGCAGTCACATGCAGCACCTCTATGCTATATACATCTATGGATGAAGCTCGGATAGAAAATGGAGGGGTCAAGTCGGGACCCAGATATGTTGCCTCACATCATCACTAGAGTATCAGGAATATTAAATAATATTAATCCTGCAAGGTTAATTATTCCTCAAAGCTCATTGCCTTGTGACACTGATTAAATTAGCTATTGCTTGCAGCAAATGCTTTTTTGGGGGGAAGAAATCACTGTAAAACATTCACCTGCCCTGACCTTGCACTCATAGAAAAAGTCAGACTTGGTTGACATCATGAGGTTATTATAAAATTTAAATGAATGAATGTTCATCAATTGAAATTTCTTCAGCCATCTGCTGCCGTCACATTGTTACATTTGTTTCTGGGAAGCCATGTGGTAACTATTAATATGAAACAAGTCATAAAATCAGTCAACTGGGTGTTACCATTCCAGTTTACAAAGAGGTGTGTCCTGCACCCATTGACTCTTTCAGCACTGATTGGACAATGTCATTGGGACACATCCCTAATCAGCAACACCCAGCTGACCAATTCGGCAATACATTTCTAGAAGGAATATCAGAGGAACAACACAACACAGAGTTCTAAGAGAAAATGTTCCAGAATTGTTATTTCACAGGAAACATCCATGGTTACAGATCTGTCAGGAGATGTCACCGGTCCACTTTAATAGAGGCCAGATTGGCTATCACTCCTAAAAAATCTCCCAAAAACGTGTACACTCATGGACCAAAAGGACAATGCACCAGGATAGAAATTTTGGATCGCTGCTAAACTCAGCATGCAGATATGTAGATGATCACAGGTGTGACCTGATAAGACACTGGATCTTGCCATAAGAGAGCGTAAAATTGCTTCCCCCTGCTACCCTGTTAAAAAGGCCCTCAGAGGCTGCATTTTGTTAGTTGCCTCTACAGCACACTTGAAGACATTTTGCAAGATTAACAAGCTTTAAGAAGGAAGCACATCATTGGATTGAGAGAGCAGATTGCCATTTCGAGAAGTGGCCCGTTATTATGAAGCTGATAGGAGGTGTTGGGAGCAGTGGTGACGTGAGGTCATACACAAACACCAAACAGGCTCTAGATGACCCGGGCAGACCCCAAGTATACAACTGGTATCTACTACTGCATGGTCTCTGTATGGCATTAATATTGGTATTAGTGTGATGGTTTTCGCTCAGTAACAGAATGGTGGCATTATATAGCCACTATGTGGTGGTGAGATGTTGTCATGATGTGACGATATTATTCAGTCATTATGACAGATAAGCACTGATTGGTTACTATGGGCAATAGAGACTGTTGTCACCTCAGCATTCAGGTTAAATTGCTGTGTTAGCACTTTGCGATAAATAAGTGGGCTTTGGGTTGCAGTTTGGGCACATGTATGGATGGGGCTGCTCCAAAAGTCTGGCCTCTTTTCAGCCCGACATCTAGCGCAGCCCCATTCGCTATCGATTTAAAACTCCCGCACTCCAATATCAGGCGCATTACAGAGCGCCCGCGGCACTTTGTAATGCGCCTGATTTGGGGGGGGGGGTGCGGGAGGTGGGGCGCACTATAACTGTATGAAGCTATAGATTTATAGCTTCAGTCCGGCAATTCCAGGTGCATCACTACTGGAACAGGTAAACCACTTTCACAGTGTTTTACCCGAGCCAGAATTGATATTTATGCGCTAGAATGTACCTGATTTATGACCCGGGTTCATTAATCAGGCGCATTCTACACTTTTAATATGCGCATAAAAAATGGTGTCGAAGTGCCATTAATCATACACGTTGGTCTCTAAAAGGTTTGCCATCCCTGACCTATCCTGTAACAGGTCCCTTAGATCAAGAGACTCTGTACTTTGCCAAATAGTTGAGGGATTCCCCCCTATTAACTCAGAATTTTCTAATATTTGCAAACCAGGCCATGTCTTTTAGCCGGAGTTGCCCTTTAACACCTTCCTTCAGTTGTGTTACCTTCCTATACAGCTCTTGTTCCGTGTAGTTCCCTATCCTTCTGGATTCTCTTCGTTTCCATCTTGACACTAAGTGGCATGTTGTTAGCGTGTTGCAGTAAACAGTCATTGTGTGATTACAGTTGGTCAGAATGAAGATTATTTTTCTGCAGTCTGGGTGGAAATGGCTGCCAAGGACTGAGTAAGCAGAAAGAAGAGGATGTACATTTTCAATACTGTAGCAGGAGACAGGTCAATTTCTGTCTTGCAGGAGATAACTCTTAGCGAGACTGGAACATTAATTATCTGAGCAAACCTCAGAATTGTTCTCCCGACAAATAGATTTGGCTACATCATAGGCCTCTCATCTTCGATTCATTGCTATCTGCGTGAGAATTTATAATAAAGCTCCCGGCTGAAAACTGAAAATCTGGAGAACTTGAAGTGTTTAGTTGAAGTTAAAATTGAACCCTGATATAGTTCACTGGCTTCAGCTTTCTTTATTTCCAAACGTTGAATTACACGATTCTCCGTATTTTTTTGTCACATTTAATCCACAGTCGTTTCGTTTTAATATTGTGAACATTTTGTACTTAATGTGTGATATAGAAAATTGTCTCGGAGCCAGAGTTACTGGATGCTTTCTTTCAGCACCAGTGCCCCATTTTTCCACAGGTTGTGTGTGGTATTGCAGCCCACTTCAGTGGAGCCTAGTTACAGTACTAGAGACATTCATAAACAGGTGTGGCACTGTTTTTGAAAAAAAAAGTTCTACATTTCTAATGCACTTTATGTATCAATTTCTTAATATTTTCAAGATCTTTCCTTACAGTACATGAATAGGAAAATTAATTTTTTCATTTCCAAAATTTAAAAAGACAACTGACATTGCTTTAATGTGGACACATTTTAGTGCTGCCATATTTATCTGCACAGATACATCGTAAGACAGAACAGGAGAGAGAAGTTTGCTGCTGATGGGTTTTGCCTAGACTGGGTACCATTAAGGACAAGTCTTTCGATATGTTTTTAGACCAGTCAGAGCCCCGTTTGCCTGATACAGAACTGCACATTCCCTATACAGACAAGCAGTAAAATGCCTGCAGAAGCCAGTAGGGGCAGCTGAAAAACTTTATACTCCTTGGACATTGACTTCAGTAATGATACAGTAAGTAAGCTCCCTTTAGTGGTGGCTACAGGCAATCAGAATATCATCATTTAATTTCATATCTGCAGTGTGGATTTTAAGTTTTGGATCAGGAAAACTACACCCAGATAGCAATATTAAGAAATTAATCTGTGCAGAATTTTGGATGAAAAATCAGATTTTGTTAAAAGGCGACCGTTTTTTAAATTGATATCTGTAGCTATTTGTAAAGTGCCCAATCCCCTTTGGACCTAATTGGACATTTTCATCTGTGATATACTTTCTTGCTACAATACCTTGTGAGCTATTACCAGCAAGTAATATTGCTGTCACATATCAGAGGATATTTGAACCCATTGAGAACACAGCCCAGTTTGGTGCTGAAGGGGGTTGTCCATCAAATAACAATAATTCTTCATTGGGGCTATGGTGAATAAAAAAATAAAAAGTTATCCTTACCTACAGGCCTCCCACCGCTGCTGCTGCCTTTAAACTCCCCAGGATCCGCTCCTCTTGACTTCTAGTTTCTCCTCCTGACATGCATAAGAGGCTTGCGCTCCATTGTAAATTGTGAATAAAGCAAGAGACTCTCCTGTGTATTGGGAGGAAAATCCAGAAGTATAGAGGAGCAGATTGCCGGGGACCCCCAAAGCAGTAGCTGGTGAACCTGTTGGTAAGGATTGCTTTTTTAATTTGCAGCGTTTTCTTTTGTATTTTATGTATGTATTTCACAAGCCATAACTTTAATTTTTTCATTAATGTGGCCATATGAGGGCTTGTTTTTATATTTTTAAGGGCAACATTTTGGGGTACATTTAATTTAATTGTATGGGGTAGTGAGAAAACTGCAACTTTAGCATAGAAATTAAACTGAAAAAGCTAGGACATTCATCATTAGTAGCACGATAACGTTATCTTGTATGCCATTATGATTATGGTGAACTAGGTTTTTATAGTTTTTTTTATGCTTTTCTACTTCTGTACAATACAAAATTAAAGTTTATTTTGTTGCATTCAAAGACCTGCAACATTTTGATTATTTTGTGGACAGAGTTGTAAGAGGAGGAGGTTATTTTGTGACTTTCATTGGTAAAATTTTGGGGATTCATTAGTTCCTTTAAAGGTAGGATGAACCAAAAAAGACAGACATTTTAACATTGTTTTTGAAAAGATAAGAACTTCTCCTCGTTCAGAATTTTTGGATTTTTGTAACCAGTGGCACAAAACCTTCACCTTTTAAAATTATACTTTATTATCAAGGAAATGAGCTCTAATGGAATTTTTGTTCATTTAAATTGACCTTATCATGGTGTCTGCTCTTAGGACGGCCTCAAAGAACACCACTTACTGCTAAATATGACATGGTCTGCACTTGCTCTATTGCCACCAGCTAGATTGGCATTTTCAAAGAGCTTAATATTGCGTACAAAAAGGGAGTGAAATATCAAGGCCTAATAATTACATACAGAGTAATACTTTCTACTGTATGAGATTGTGTGACGTTAGCCATTAAATGTGCTGCACTCACCAGATACTATGTGACCTTTTAGCCTCAGTGGCAGAAATAAGTTGAGTTCAGCAAGGTGTCATTAGTAGACAGGGAGCGGACTGGCGTGTTATTTAAAGGAGTGCTTTTGGCAAATGTTAAATGCAGTATGTGTTTTGCTGTAATTGTATGTATTTCCAACACAGTGTGTAAGTTCTTTAAATGGCTAGGTCAATGGTTTTCAGTGGTTTGTGAGGCCAGTCTAAAGTCTTTGGTGGGATTTTTATTATAAAAGGTAAATGACCATGTAGGAAATTGTTACCTGTCATATCCATGTTTAAATATGGTTCAATTGTAAAGCTTTGGGATTTTGCACTTAACGGCCTGCATCTTGGGGCATGCCAGCTCTTAATGTAGACTCCCAGGCCATGATTGAAGTTGGAATTTGATAAAAGCAGATCCCCAAACAGCCCTATTCAAAGATGAAGGGTGTAAAACATTATTGCATCATGTCATCTACATTTGTATAAAAAGATAAATCAATAGATACACAGAGAGCTATGTTCTAGACACTACCGAATACTATACGAACATGGAGTTTGCTAGCAATATATTTTCTATGTGTAAATATCAATACATTATTCACTATGTGGATGGAAAGGGGTCTAGAAAATGGCAAGGATACTACTGTAGCTCTGACATGGGCTCTGACATTTGGCTCTGATGCATGAAGACAATGGATGTATGCTAGAGTGGAGATCATTTACAGGATTACACAACTCTGCAACCAGAACAGGTGATCTGATTGACAGAGGAAGAACACAGATGTCAGTTTAGTCATGTGTTTCCAGTAGGAATAACAGAGGAACAGTACTCTAAGAAAAAAAACTCTTTTTGCTTTATTGGGGCATGTATATACACAGTTGAGTAACATTACTCTGACCACCAGCTAACATCCAGAATAACTGTCGTTTGAGGCACAGACAGCAATCAAATGGGCTGTGAGTGACTCCATAAGGACATTTCTGTCCATGTAACATTTTACATTCTGTCTTCCCTGGGACAGATGGAAACTTCCAGAAAATCTGTATGTATAGGTGTATGTGATCTGCAAGGATGAATTCATATGCAAGTCCGTTGAGAGCGTCTTCCACATGCTGGGAAGGACCCAAAAGATACCACAAAAACATTCCCCAGACCATAAGGGGCCGTTCACATGGCAATGGACAAATACCGGTCGGTTTATCCGACCAGTATTTGTCCTGTTTTAGTGCCGTGCACACAGACGTGGGGGTCGGCTTTTCTCTGCGATGAGTGGAGAAAAGCCCCCCCTTCCCATTCACAAGCTCATATTCCATCCAAAAAGCGGACGGAAACATGTGCATGTAGAATGTTTTTCGGGTGGAAAACCCGTGCAGTGGGGACTGCATTGGGTTCATTTGCGGCTGGTTTTTCAGATGGTTTGAAAGACCTCCCGCAAACCCGTGCCATAGGGACATGCCCTAACGCTGCCACCACCAGCTTGTTTCATCTAGCAATGGCTGCAAGGTCTTTTTTTCTCTGAGGTTTTTCACCTACCCTGCCCACATCCATCTGTTCAATAAAACATAAGGAGAAGGCAATTCTTTGCCAAACAACATATATTTAATTCTGATACTACCATGAAAATTTAAAGGGGTTGTCTCACTATATTGATCCATCTTACCTCAGTCCTGTTTTCTTGGTTTCTCTTTGAATTCAGGGGTGTGTTTACTAGCTTACACTAGGCTGCAGTAGAAGCCAGGTCTGTAGCTATAGCAACCTGTGCTGGCAGCCTATCAGGAGAGATCAAACGGGTCTGTAGCTGATGCAGCCCATACAAGAGGGGATATCTCAGAATAGGCAGGATACTGTTAATGGACACATATTACAAAGTGACTTGTTTTTGCAAGATCGTTAACATTAAAAGCAATCCTTGTAGCGAGACAACCCCTTTAAGCCTTTTCTGCTGATGCAACTTCATTAGCAAATGTGTAATGAGCATTTGTCTGCTTTGGAGCCTCATACACAGTTGGATTTGCTGAACTGTTGTGTGTGTTTAGACACATGTCTGGGAGCCCCTTGGTTAATTTTGGCAGTAAGCTGTTCCACTGCAACATCGGTCTACCCAGCCGCACCTTCATAGACAAGATTCTTATTTCCCTTCAGGGGCAGGTGGTGCTCAGCAGATGCCACAACATTTATTCGTAATGGTGTCATTTGTCCACTCGCAATACACTTTCATCACAGCAGCAGTATTTTCAGAAATACTGCCACCCTTGGCCCAAAAGCCAATGACTGTCCCTTTTTGATAAATTGTCCCATTGACTCATAAGAACAACAAGGGATATATGTGCAGACAACTTATTGCACACCTTAGACACCCACGAAAGCAGCTCACAACACATGGCTTACTTTAGAAAAAGATAGGTAGCCAGATTGATAGATACACAGATAGATAAGTCCTAAACACCACTGAATACTGTATGGGCATGGATTTGCTAGCACTAATTTTTTACGTATAAAGTCACCATAGTAATGAGATTGTTTATCTCTGAATACATGTGTGTCAGAAAAAAACTGCTACAGTCTCTTTAAAGAGGAATTCCCATGTCATTGATTAGCTTTAAACAAAGTTAAATAAATAATATTACCAGATACATTGCTGTTCTGATTTTGCTCTATTTCTCAGTTTTTCTTACCTGCTTATTTACAGATGGTTTCCTTGGTTACAGACCATCTCCATGCTCTTGCAGCAGTGACCTGACCACTCTCTGCTGTGTCACATAAGCAGGACAGGAACTTGCTTCTCAGTCTATGCTCTTATGTTTGATACTGAACAGAAAGAGCTTGGTAGCCCTATGCCATCCTGTTAGGGCTGCTGAGTGATACTGTTTTCTTTGTATGTAAATACACAGATAACATTGTGAATATGGAAGATTCACCCTGGTTATCTTGTAAGCATGTACATTTTTCCCTCTTATTAAACTGTAGAATTTTATACAGAAACATTTAGAATCTTATTTTACCTGCATTTATACAATAAATTATTAAGGGAATATGAAGAAATATTTAGTATAATAAACAAGCTTCCTCTCATGGTAAATGCAGCTCTGTTATCTAACATTTATAGCCAGTCATCCGACTTGCACATTCATCATTTTTCATCACCCCTCCATTACCAATGTCCCTCTAACAGATACAGCTAGCAGAGTTGATATGTCAATCACTGTAGAACCCCCCACAGCCTGAACAGAAAGTGTGAGCCTAAAGCTGGCTGTGAAGAGCAAACTCTGTAAAAACAGCTAGATGGGAATTCGTCTGAAAGTGACTATGTGATCAGGATAGCAGGTCACTTGTGGAAACTATAAAAAAAGACCCATTTTACAACTGACACCAATGGTTTGTGGTTAATGGGGTGTGTTGGGTTTCTGTTGTGATGCCCCTCATTTTACAGAAAGTAATATTTTTTGAAGGAATCTGTGAAGCAGATGTAAACTAGGGCTAAGCCACTTTTCAACGTTCGTAGGACTGAAGTGAGCCAGAAGTGAAGGAGTGGTCAGACTATTTGTAGTGGGAGCTGATGTCTGAATCATCTGGCAATTATTTCTCTATTTATCTCCCTAACTACCTTCATCTAACTTTTAAACAGTTTTTTTTTCTTACAAGTATCTGAATTAATTTTAATGGAAAATCAGACTTTTAGAATAAACTAATTTTACAATGTGTCATCACAAATAAACAGTCCAATTGAAGAATAAAACAGACATATGCACGAAAAGTAGCTATAGAAACTTCATACTGGAGGAGGGAAGTGGAGAACCAACTCTTCACAGTTTTTCTTCTGCTTGAATACAGAAAATCTAAAGTAAGCAGATATTTTTCACAGTCTCTCAGCAGGCGCCATGGTTGTCAATGTCTGTGCTTATATTCAGAGATTTTTTTTTCATCTAGCTGATCCGTTTAATAATTCAAAGTTGGGAACACATTTTCATTCCAGTAAATGCTCAAAATATCACCTGTTGGAGTGAGAGGGCACTGGGTTGAATTCTCACCTTTACATACCAGGTCATTTTTAGGCGCCAGTTCATTTCTTTTGTATTCAAAAAAGCTTTATTGAAAGTATTTAGCAATAAACAATAAAATGAGATGAATTTAAAAATCTCCTAAGTAAGGGTAGTAACTCGCTGTCACAATTACAAATATAGTGTGAAGAAGAGTCAGTAATCTGGCAAATCATCAAACCTACAATTAACTCAGTCATACAAGTAACAGAGTTGGAAAAAGCTTGAAGTTATATTTCTTCTGTTGTAGCAAGAAAAAAGCCCCAAAAAATGGGGAGGGAGGGCAAGGGCAAAGACCGGTTCATTTCATAATATATTCTTACAGAGATTGGAGCTCTATTTTTCTGATACTGAACTCTGAATTCTCTGCATAGAAAAAGATGGTAAACAGCCTTCAGTCTTTTACTATTTATTGCATAATGCATTATTACCAGCCTCAGAATAAAAAGGGGAACTGATCACCTAGATTTTCGAATCTAAACCACCTCCACCATGTGCTAGGTCTGCTTAACAGCTCTAATTGCATCCATTTAGTTATGCTAGCTAAAATGAACGAATCTTCAAACTCATCTGCTGCGTTATACTTACCCTGGACTAGAAATCTAATGTCTGATGTTGGCAGAATCACTGGTGAAATGCTCTGTAGCATGCATGCTCTGTAGATTCCTGCTTTTCAGACATTCGTAGTTCCTGGATGTGGCTCATTACTACTTTCTCAAGTTCTGCAGTGTCTTTCCTCCTAATGTGGCAGTCAGCCTGGTTGGAAGCTCCATTACTTTATCTTGCTGCTACCGTTGCATGCAAGTACACCTGGCTTTATTCCACATGCCCGGAAAGTAGGAATCTACAGAGCATGCGTGAGATGTAGACATCCTTTATATCAATCACCTTAATGGGTCTGATTTTAGCATGGACCGTAAAGCTATTGAGATGACCAGCTCTGCCCAGAAACACAAGTCTGGGGTAATTAGAATATAGCACATCCATGTTTGATTTGCTGGGGTAGCCGCAATAAAATCTTTTAAAACTAAAGTTACGCTTTTCCAAATGAAGAAAAGTATAATGAACTCAGGGATGAGGTTGGAATAAGTTGAACACATCAAAGCAGATCAGATCAGGAAGGAGAAACCACTCCTATGAAGGTTTTATAAGGTTGGTCCAAAGAGGTAAAACAATTTAGTAGAATTTTAGTATTTAGAAGTATCAATCAAGTTGTACAAGAACTTGAAGAAGGCTGCCCAACCTACAGGCCAAAATAAAAGGCTCCAATACAACAGTCGTTGATCTCCAATATGCCGATGACTGCTATATTTGCAGACTCTTCAAAGGAACTCAAAACTATTCTTAAGCTTTTTGCTGAGGCTTACAAGAGCTAGGACTGTTCCTCAAGATTGGGTCAACCAAAATTCTCTGCCAAGTCATCCTCAGCAAGATAACTAATCTCCCAGCACACACCATTGCTGGAAAAACTCTAGTAGTTGTTGAACACTTCCCCTACCTCGGCACCTATCTATCTCAGAAGCTAACTATTGAGCAGGAAATTCAGCACCACATTCATTGTGCCAGCATGTCTTTAAAGAACCATGACCTTAAGACGGAAACCAAACAAATCATCTATAGAGCTGTTTGTTTCACTACTCTTCTGTGTGCCAGCGAGACCTGGGTTAACTATCCTTGCCACCTTAAGACTCTTAAGAGATTCCATCAACACTGCCTGCGGGAGATTCTGTGTGTCAGCAGTAAGGGTTATCACACCAATACCAACTTCCGTAATAATCTAAAGATGTTAGGTATTGAAGCCATGATCCTGTAAAACCAACTCTGCTGAATGAGTGACATCAGAATGCCCAACCATCACCTCCTTAGACAAGTTCTCTATTCGCTAACGAACCAAGGCCAAAGGAAATGATGCAAAGACATTATCAAGACCCACTTTAAAAAAGGCCAAATTGACAAAAGCTAACAGGAAACCCTTTTCCTCTGTTGCACTGCATGACTCATCAAGTGGCTGTCAATTTTGAGATTGAACATGTCTCTAATAAGGTAGATAAAATCAATGGCGAAAGGAGAAGGAGACAAACCCAGATTTACAACCGCAACTCCCAGACAGAACCTCTTTCCCCTCTTACTCAAGATCTGTGGATTGGACTCCTCAGCATCTTAATAAAGAAGTAATCTTGTTGGGTGTCATTCTCATTATGAGAGACCACCAATGCACCAGCTAGTATAACTAGAAGCAGGCAGGGCCGACCATAATGTAGTGGCGTTTTAGACTTGAAATCCATGTAATGGATTCTTCTTAAAAGTATGCATCAAGCTCCTTAGCTGGCCGCTCTAGTGACATTTTATCATTTAGTTATGTGACTATTCCAGAGGTTTGGAGCTCTGTATAAAAAACGAACTGTAATCAGACTGCTCTACAGAAAAAGTCCACTTACAAGAAAGAAAAATATAGTGCAATGTCAAGACTGAAGAATTCTGCATAACCAAATGAGGAAAGTAGCAGCAAGAACTAGCACTGTCCCACCGGTTGTTCTTCAGGAAGTGCCAGTTGTGGCTACTTAAATTGGGACGTTTAAACCCACCACAGTTTTCTTTGCTCCCATTGACCCCATAACCAACAACCAGCCATGGGTGTCCTTTTCATAGTCGCTGATGAAGTAGGAAGTAATGCAGAACCAGCCATTCATGTTAATAGCTAGGCTTCCAACTGCTTCTCTGGTGCCACCACAACCAGCCAGGGTGTCCTCTCATATCGCGAGAATGAAATAATGCAGAACCAGCTAATTAATAGCTAAGCTTACCAGGTTCTTCTTCTCTGGTAGGCCACCTGGACTCTCCATGAAAATATTTAAAGGGGCATTTACCCTAAAAGTCTGTTCAATAGGATTATTTACAGGACAATTCTGTCCCGTATAGTAACTAATTTGTTTTCAATCCCAGCTGATACACTTGTATAGAAATCTGTAACTGACATCAGTAGCTCCTCATGTTACACGCTATTACCGTACTACAGATGTTCTCTTCATTATAATAAGATATTTCATATGCATGGATTCATAGAGTTATATCACTTTAATCTTTGGTTTCAGAGTTTCTCAGGAACCCGTTCTTCAGGAACAATTAACATTTCACATTCTCATCACTGAAAGTACATTAAATATCATAAGCCTTAAATATTAATACACATTTAATTAAAAGTTTAGGGAAAGCAAAATGTTTATGGGTGCTTTAATTAACAGGATAGTTTCTCACTTGCTGCGGATGTTCGGCAGCTGTAAATAAACTGGATATGCCACATGGATGATGCATACTGCTGTTTCCAGCAGTTGCACTGATGGGAATGGTCCAGTGAAGGAAAGGGATTGCAGCTACATATACAACATTGAGAACTGATCATATAAGATGAAATATGAAGCATATATCAACGTTCATCCAGATCTTTCTGGTTTACTTTTAAAACGAAATATGAAATACAGCATACAACTTGAGTACACTAAGTGGGGGTAGATGATGATGCAGATTTATTTACCATTTAGGTTAGGGGCATACAGGATTTTGCAAAGGAGGGTATATGGGTATTGTTATGGCTATTTATACATACAATCAGACAGTGTCAGACTGGGGTACCTAGAGCCCACCAGAGGAGTTGATTTTAGGGGCCCACTTTGCCTCACTGACTCCGCCACCTGTACGGTGCCCCAGCCCAGTCTTGCTTCAATTTATACAGAGTGGTGTGATGACAACATCACACTAATCTGTTTTGAAGAAGGGGCACTGGGGCTTCTGAGTCTCCCTCACCTAATTGCAACGGTACATCGGTAGTAAACATAAAAGGTCTAAAGATATATGTCCCCCTCCACGAATGATACATTTTGTATAACTAAAAATATATCAAAAGTTATAACACAAAGTAATGAATATAAAACCACAAAATAATGGTTGTACAGTTACCAAATAACACCGCCACATAAAATCAGGATACCAACGCTAAAATTATCAAGAATTCTGCTAAGAACAAATTCCGCCACATCATAACCACATATCATCACCACATAGTGACTGAATAATACCACAACACTATGACCATATATCCCCACCACATAGTGACAGAATAATACTACCACACCATGACCACAGTGACTGAATAATACCTCAACATCATGACCACATATCATCAACACATAGTGACTGAATAATACCACCACATAATGACTTAATAGTACCACAACATAGTGACCACATATCACCACCACATAAGGCGACATGTCCCATTAGGGCTGCAACATTTTTGGGGGTATTTTGCACCAAAAACGGTTGATGTCATATTCTCTATATAAATAAACTGTCATACACCAAAACTAGGTGCATTTTATGCCAGGCATGACACATTTGAATGCGCCTAAAGTAGGCGCATCAAATATGCAAGCAATGATATGCTACAGGCCTTTTTTTTGGTATGCGCTTCAATTAGGCACATTAAATATTCTATACAAGGCAGACCACAAGCCCGATTTTTGTCAGGTTTATTTATTCAGGTGCATTATACACTCATTTAATGTGCTTTAAAACTGGCGTGGAAGTGCCTCTTTTCTAACATGTCGCCCATAGTGACTAAATAATACGACAACATCATGACCACATATCACCACCACATAGTGACTGAATAATACCACCACATCATGACCACATATCACCACTATATAGAGACTGAATAATACTACCACACCATTACTGATAATAAAATATTACACTTTGCACGCAAATAGGTAATTACAGTTCATGTATGTTTAGTGACTAACAGGAGAAGTTTCTATGACTCGTTCCCTTTTGTTCTTCATCCTGTCCAGACCTCCATGATGACTTCTCCTGGCCAACACTCATTCCTGCAGATTTGGACACAAATACAGTACCTTTTCCCAACTCTGTACAAACTTTCCAGGGGTGGGAGAGCAGGTTCAGGCCACAGTTTAGAGGCCCAGTCTCTGATGAGGAACAGAGGATGAACCATCTGGAGATTGTGCTACAGCTATGGGCTGTACCTCTCAGAATCAGATCATGTGCTCCGAACTCTTTCCCCTGCACTCAGAAGATCAGCTGCAGGCATGATGCATGATCTTCAGGGTATGGAGTTCAGTACTGTCAAGCTTTTTGCTTTTAGTAGTGTGTCCGTTTTTTTGTACAGATTTCCCCTTTGGACTATGATGGATTTATTGAACCAATGTTTAATCCATTTCTTTAATAAATTGGTCAGTGAGGGCCGGTGTCAGGGAGAGTTTATTTAAACAAAGTGTTTTTTGTGTTGTCAGTTTGTTTTTTACCCTTTATTTTCAGTGTTAAATAAAAACTCCCCGACAACATCCCTTGTTGACCATTTTATTAAAGAAATGGATCCAACACTCATCCGACGTAATCCAGAGGGGAAACCTGTAAAATGCTGATGGCTAAATATAATGCCTAGGGCACCATGAATAAATAAATAGCCCTTGGGGGTTTGAACCCCTTTTTAAAATAGGAGTCCCCCCCCAAAAATTTGGACTTTCAGGGGAAAAGGGGGTAGGCAAGCAAAACCATAGGGTAAAACGGGCAAGGGCCCCCGGAAAAAATAGGGAAAGGCCCCAACCTTTTTTGGATAGGGGTTTTGGGAGACCCAAATACATAAAGGCCCCAGGTAGGCAGTAAAATAGGGCCCCCGGGGAGGGAGGCAAGTTTAGGCCCAAGATTTTAGGGAGAAGATTTTCCCCCAGGAAAGGGAGTAAATTTCCCCCGGTAATTATATTTTCCCCCCAGGAGGTAGGCAAAGCCCAAAAAAAGGGTTTTTTAGATTTTCCCCCCCGGGAGGTAGATTTTCCCCCAAGAGTAGTTTGTTAGATTGCCCCCCAAAAAAGGGAGGTTTGATTCCCCCGGGATTTAGGCCCGAGATGGGGACAAGGGCCGGGCCCCCATTAGATTTAAAAAAAAAAAAATAAAAAAACCCCCTCTTCCGATTCCCCCCATGGGGGCCCACCGGGCCGGGGGGCTGGGCCTTCTGTTAGTGAAGCCCGGCAAAAGGTTTACGCGATGATATGGGCTTTTTAAAAACCAAACCCGCGTGTTTCGCGAGGCCCCTTTTCCCAAGGGACGTCCCAAAGGGAAAATAGCAAGAGCAAAACCCGGGCAAACATGGCCCCTGAGCGCCCCCGGACAGAAGGCCTGGCTCCCGAGGTGGGATACCCCAAATGTGTCAGACCCGGGGCCCCCCGGGTATCCTTCAATCCTGGGGGCCAGTCCGACACTGCAATGAGATGTTTCTCACTCTTTGAAACTGCCCCAAAAAACACCTAAAAAAAGCTGCCCAAACGTACAAAAAATAACCACATAAATTTCAGGGCTTCCGATTAAACCCCCAAAAACATCAATTTCAATCCCTTTTATTTTTTATTTTTCTAAATTACTAATCATGTGATCCAAAGAGGAGTTATTAAATCACATAGTTAACCCCCCCAAAAACAAATTTTAAAATAATTTTTTTGAAAATCACTGTGAATAAAAAAATTTACACGGAAAGCTTGAAAATTTTAAAAAAAAAAATAAAAAAAAACCCCCATTCTCTTTAAAAAAAATTTCTGGGAGCATTTTTGTTTTTGCTGCTACCCTTAAATGATTCCCTATGTACATTTTGCCCGGGGGTATTAAAAGTGACAAAAGCCCCCTCAGTTCTGGCCGAAAAATTTCTCAAACATCACCTTTGGCACTACTGTTTTTGTCTCCTTCCTGCTTAGAAAACACACCACTCACTGCCCGAGGGGAAGTGTTCAACCCCCCATGCCTGGGCATTTTACTCCCCGTCCCTGTAAAACCTAGTTTTTTAAAAAAAACAAACGCAAATAACAAAAAAAAAAAA
>JAODAL010034258.1:0-44498 GCA_025379985.1 Phyllomedusa bahiana
AAAAGGTCTTCCCTGTTTCAAGGTGATTTACCCCCAATGCATCCGTTTAAAATTTTTTAGCGGGGCCCTTCCCGGTTCCCTTTCCCTAACCATGTTGAAATCGCTAGGGGGTGTACATAGTAAAGGGTTCCCAAGTTTGCCCTTTCAGATTTTTTTCCTTTTCCTTATTTGATTGTTGGATAAAGGAAACCTATTTTACCCTTTAAATATTTTGGGCCCATCAAAAAAGTTTGTCCCCAGTGTTTTAGTAAGGATATTTTTAAATTTCATTTCGGGCTTCATAAAAGGGTTTTCCGTTTATCTCAGAGTTCCTGTTTTTGGTCTTTTCTCTTTGTTTGGGGAAATTTAAAAAGGTGAATCCTGTCTGTCCCCCAGTGAAAAACCCAAAAAAATGACTCTCTTAATTTTTTTTCCCCCGGATAAACATTTTCTCTGACTTCTGTGTAATACTTTTGCTTGTTTTAAAAAATTTCATTTTTGGGGGGAAACAATTCCGGCTTAATCTCAAAATTTGGGTCCCCGGGGAAAATTTCCTTTCTTCAATGGATTGGGGATGCCCAAAACTATTCCAATGAAGAAATTTGATTAAAAGGCTTTTTTTTTTACGGAAAATGGGTTTGTTTCAAATTTTTCCAACTTGGGGTCCCCTTAGAGACCATTACTTTCTAAAAAAGGCAACCCTCATAGGGGGTTTTTTAATTTTTGTTAATTTGGGGAATTTTTGAAGTTTCCCATATTCTTTGGGGGGGTTAAAGGGTTTTTAAAAAATTAATTTAAAAAAACGTCCTTTTTTTATTTCCCACCCCCATAGTTGGGGATAAATAAAACTTTCAAAGGGGTTAACCGGGGGGGAAATTAGGAAACCAAGGGTTGGTAAATTTTTGGGGTTTTTACAGGGCTCATCCCCAAAAATATTCTTTCCTCCCCCCAAACCTAATTATAGTTTTTGCTTTGCTTGGGGCGCGGGGCTTTGGCTGCCCCTTTAATTGTTTGGTATATTTTTCCATTAAAAAAAAAAAAAATTTCCCTTTAGTTAAACAAACTTTAAGAATTTTCCAAATATGAACAATTTTTTTGGGTTTTCCAAATTTTTTTACCTCTACCTTTTCAAAAAAAGTTTCAACTCCCTTTAAAAACCCCAAAAGCTGTGGGGTAGGACTTTGTACATTTGATTCCACATCATGTTTTCCTAAGAAGCTTTTTTAATTTTTGATGTTATTTTTTCGCCAAAATTTCAAAGGGAAAAATCATGGTGTCCCGTGTAGGGGGAAGGACAAGGGTTTCCAAAAAGGGGTTTGGGCAAGACCGGATCAAGATAGAATTCCAAAATTTTTTGTTTTGAAAACAACCATACCGGAAACTATAGGTCGCCCCTTTAAAGGGGGATTAGCCCCTTGTGGTTCTTTGTAAAACTATAGAAAGTTCCCAATTTTTGGGGAAAGGGTTTGGGGAAATAAGAACTAAAAACTCGAGGCGCTAAAAAATTTAAATTTTATTTTTTCCCAGAGAAAGTTTTTTCCCAAAATTTTTCCCGTTTATGTTTCTGTTTGGACCCCGCCTCAAAAACTTCATAGAAAGTAATGATCCCCACAAGGTCTGTTTAAAAATTTTCTATAGTCTTTATGGTTCTTTTGAAAAATTGCCCCCCCCTTGTCGGGGGGTTTTTATGAAAATTTTTCTTTATTTTGTTTCTTAATTTTGAAATGGCCGGTCTCTCTTTAAGGTGAAATTTTTGAGAACGGGTTCCCTTTCTTTTTCAATTTTTAAAAGATCTTTCATTACTCTAGATTAATATGTCAATACGGGAAAAAGTCTCCTAATGGAGGAAAATTTTCTTGTTTTTAGGGTAGCCCAGTGAAGGGTCCTTTTTCCACTATGTATGTCATCTTTCTGCCAGTTTGGGAAAGGGAAGTCCGAAACCCTTTCTAGCGTACTATCCTCAACCCCCAAAATTTTAGACTTTTCCGTTTGTTTTTTAGCACGTGGGACTTATCCCAAAACGAAACCTTTCGTCCAAAAAAAGCTGTATGTCTTTTACCCAGTTAAAGAGATTGAACTTAATTGTTGGTCCGTCTCCCCCTGCATTTTTAAAGGTTGTGTACCTTAAGGGTTTAAAAAAAACCCCCCATATTTTTATTTACGCTTTTATTTCATCGGGGGAGCCCTGTCCCCCCAGATCAAAAATCATGTAGCTGGGAAGTACTTTTCTAGCTCTTTCCAATTGGTCTCCCCTTCTGCGGGGGTTCATCCATTCTAAATTCCCAAAAAACAGTTTAAAAAAAACTGGGGGTTGTTACAAGAACCAACAAATGGGCCCGGTTTCCCCGAGCGGGGTTTTTTTTTTCAGGAGGGTGGCGGGGAACCTACTTTTGGGCCAAAAGATCAGTGTTTTATTCCAGCACACTGTGGCTGTTTTTCCGCATGTCACGACCTTCCTGCAATGGAGATGCTCATTGCACCACGCCCTTTTGCTAGTCCCATTGAGTCAAGGGATCTCAACCTTGTTTTAAAATTTGTTTTTGCAGCTTTTTCCCCTTTTGTAATTTTTTCCCCCCAGCGGCTGTCAAAAAAAATGTTTTTTCCCTTCGCAATCACATCTACCCAAAAGGGTTGTTTTGGGAACCCCGGCCGCCCTTACCTGCAAGTCTCCTATTGTGGTCACCGATAAGGATAAGGTCGTCCCAAATCATGTGTCATCCTTTCTCCCTTAGGTGGTCTCTGCCTTTCTTATTAACCAGGATATTATCCTTCCTTCTTTCTGCCCCTTCTTATTTTCCCCACCGAAGAGTTTTCCCCTTTTCCCCTTATATTTGGACTTTTGTCGGGGCAATATGGCTTTATCTTTCTGTCACTCAGTCGTTTAGGCAGATTCTTTTTTGGCCTCCTGGGGGCCCCACATAAGGAAAGGGGGCCCACTAAGCCCAACCTTCACTATTTGGGGATTTTGGTCTGTGTTTTTGGGAATCATAAAAAAATTTAGAAGAAAGGGGATCCTTTTTTCAGGGGCCCCGCTCATTCCCCAAAAGCTGTTTTCCCCGGGGCAATCCAGCACTTAAGCAAACACCCTTACGGTTTGCAAGGCAGCTACCTAGACTTTGGTGAAAAAAACTTTATAAATTTCCCACCAGGTGCAAAATGAAAGGGGAAAGTACCTAAAAAGGGGCTACCCCTGCCCCTTGTGGGGGTTAAAATTTTAATTTTAAAAAATAAAAAGGGGCACCGAAAAAAAACATCACAAAAACCCCTTTGGGCTGCTAAAAGTGCTTTATGATTTTATTCACAAAATTTTGGTTTTTTTAAACCCTTTTGAAATGGGAGATAAGAAGCACCCACATGGACCTAGCTGTGGGGGTTTATTGGCCAGGGGCCCTTTATCTAGGGGACCACTACCCCCTTGCTTCGGGAATTTTCTGAACACGGGGTGTAACTTCTGACTAGGTGCCCATTTTTGGGTTTAAACCAGGGACGATCTATACAAATTACTACAGACGGCCCTTTTTGTTTAAACACATTAATGACAAAAAAATATCATACAGCTTTTCCCACCCTTTAGTAAAATAGGTGTGTGCCATTTTTATTACTTAATAAGGGTGGGTATTTAATAAACTAAACAATTAAAATAGGACAACAAAGGATCACACTTATATAAAAACCTTTTTTCCCAAAACCAACATCCCCCCTTGAGAATTTTGGTTCTCATTTTTATCTTTTCCCTATCCTTTTTCCCCCTTCCCCCTTTCCCTATTTTTGTCTTTTGCGGAAGAAACCTCGCCCGGCAAGGGCCCCCCCCTAATCCCTGATACGCCCTAGCTCACCCTAACTTTTGGTTAATTTTTTGGATGGGGCGTGCGGTTGCAGGGGGGATTTTAGATAAATTTTCCCGGGCATTTTTCTTTCAATGGTCTCTCATTTTTTTAGTGTTTAATGCCCACATCATAAAATGGGTTTGTCGGGTTTTTGGACAGCTAAAATTTTTGGGGAGTGTCCTTTTCTCATGGGGGCCCGGGCCCGGGGGACAATGTTCTCATGATGGGGTAGTCGGGTCCACATTTTTTAAAACCAAATAGTTTCCTAAAAAAAGGGAAAACAAAACCCAAACAATTAAAGAAAGGGTTATTAGCAACAAAATTAAATATGGAAATTTACCAATCGGGCAAGCATTCCCCCCCCCCCTTTAAAAAACCATGAAGAAAAACCCACTGCCCCCGGGGGTGATCTAGGCCTGAGTACGTTTTAATTTCCCTTCTGAAGACATCTAGCTTTCTAATGGCCACAGTGACCTTCCTTTTTGGGTTTTCCTGTTTTAATCTGGGATAAAAGTACAGCGGGTTTTTCTCCTGTTTGGGTGGACAGGATTATCAGAAAGCGAGTTTAAAAAAACCAGCGGCCACTTGGTCCCTTTTGCCTTTAAAATTCATCAGGGCCCCCCCTTGGGGCCTCCTATAGCACAATATACACATGGGGGGTTTAAGCTGCCCTTTTTGGAGGCTTCTCTTTCCTCCTGGGTTTGATTGTGCACTAACTTCTGAAACCCCCCACTCAAAATAAAGGAAACCCCCGGACATATAAAAGCCCCCATAGTCCCCCTGAGGGTCTTCAATAAATTAGCGTTAGGGGGCGTGCTTTTTTCCTGGGATTCCCCCTTTTTTTGACAGGTTTTCCCGTCTTTGTAAACCCCATCCTAGGGAGTAGTGGTTTTTCCTGGTTTGCTTTCCTCTTTTGGCAGTCTGTGGTTTTTTACCCCCCGTCTTTCCCCCGTGCTCCAACCCACAGAACCCCAAATAATAGCAAGAGGGTCCCCAGTCCCTCTCCATCACCCCCCCAAAATAAAGCATGGTTCCCGCCAAGATTTTAAAATAACATAACTACTTTAAATCAGTAAACGCGCTTTTGCCCCCCAAACTCCCGGGGGTGGTGGCGATCTTTTTAGTGTGAAGCGTGGGTCGAGTTGGGCTTTCCTGCCACCTTGACAGAGGTGGACCCTTTGGGCCCCCCGCAGGACTTGGGTGCGGCCCCCCAAAAAACCCGGGTCTAGGTTTTTTCACACAAACTTCTTTACGTAGACCCGTCTCCAGGCTGTTGCTTTTGGCGCAAGTCTGGATTGGAATGGAAAAACCCAGAAGCATTAAATTTACAACTCTTTAAACCCCTGCAGTCACATAAGAGGTTTATAGCAACCCTTTTGTACTACAACTGCTTAGGGGAAAAATGGCACCAAGGCCCTTTGGGGGGACGGGGTCAAAAGGATTCATAGGGAAAGGGGAGCTTAAATATTTCCCCTTTGGGGGGTGTGCCTGCTTTTAACCAAGCTATTGGGGGACTGTTTTTTTTTGGGCATGGGCCCGGTTTTTTCTTTCCACTTTAAACTCCCGTGCTTTCAGAGGGCCCCTTCCATGTTTCCCCTTGCCCCCCAGCTGGGTTAGGGGCCCTTGCAAACAGGGGGCGCCCCCCCTACTCCGTTTTAGCCAACTTCTTCGTTCCCTTTTGGCTTCCCCTTTTTTTTCCAGCTTTCCTTTTTTTTTCCAGTGGAGCTTGTTCCTGATTTTGGCCGCAGTCTCCTTGCAGGATTGGGTGCAAGTTTTTCCCCCTCCACTGACAGCTGACTTGTTTCCCCTTTTCAAACCCCCTGCGGCCTGGTTTGGGGTGCTTGAACAAACCAATTTGGTTTTCGCTTCTGGAAATTTTGTCCCCCCATGTGCCTTTTATTTTTTAGATAGCCACTGGTCTGGGGGCCCGCAGCAGGGGATCCATCAAAGGGCCTGAATGGCTTGGGCCAAAGGGGGTTTTACTGGGGGCCCGCAGCCCCTGAGAAATTGTTTCCCTTTCCAAAAAGGTCCCAAAATCATGGGCGACTCCGAAAGGTATCTTTAGGGCCCCCTACTATGTTTGGGGTTTTGCCCTCTTTCCAAAATTTATGCTGGGCCCTTCTTTTTGGCCGATTATCAATGGCAGATTCTTGCTTCCAACATGCGAAGGGTGTGCCCACGGGGATAAACCCGTGGGGAAATCGTCCTGGGCCCTTTTCCTGCAAATTGGATCCTCCACAAAAAATCCATATCCGGGTTCAAATGGAAAAATCAAAAATTCCCTTTATGACTTTAAAAGGGAATCATTGGGGTTTTTCAAGTGCACCCGGTTCTTCCAATTCCTCTATATCCCCAAATTTTCCCTTGAGGGGAAAGGGGAAATAAGGTGGCCCGGATTAAGAACCAAAAAGCGCAAAAAGGGTGAAAGTTTTCCGGCAGGGGGAGAGAACTTTTAAGCCTGAGACGCTGTGGATGAAAAGGGTTTTTGGGGGTTTTAAAAATGGCGAGATGTCACATTTGGAACCAGGGAAGGGTTGGGGCGTGTCCGAAATACAAATCCCTGTTTTAAACCGGCAGCACTTGGGCTGCAACTACCTTTAAACTGGAAGGTCCTCCCCCTTTCAGCTGGGCCATTTTTGCGGTAGATTTCCGCCCGGTCTTTTTTGGGGGTGAAAGGGCCCCCGTTTCTAGAAACCCCAAAGGGGTTCCCTTCGTTTTTTCCCCATACCCCAGAGCTTGAAGGTCTTCCCGGGGAGACCGACATTCCCAGTAAAAGGGGCCCCTGGGGAATAGGGTTTCTTCAGTTTTGGGGAAAGGGCTTTCCCAAACAAACCCTTATGAAGGTGTAAGGAGTTGCCCTTTACTGCCTTCATACCAAATTTGCACAAGAGTGGATACCCTGGGCCTTTTGGATGCTGGGCTTCAGGAATAGGAAGACTTCAGGAGCAGGGCCCAGTATCTAGCTTGTGGTGGGTTTTTCCCCCCTCTTGTTTTGCAGGGGGCCAGGGGCCTGCCTTTTGCGGTTCAAGCAAGTAAACGGGTGGTCTTGGCTTGTAGGTCCAAAATCCTTTTAAATGGGGGCCCGCCACCATCCCCCGGAAGGGAGGCCCTTTTATCCACATATCGCGCAGGCAGATTGTTCCAATGTCTTTTGGCACTAGGGCACCCTATCAACTGGGAGAGTCTTTTATCCAGGCGAACCATCTTCAGCTGTTCCCATGGGTTCCCGCAGGCCATCCACAAAGGCATGGTTTAGCATCCCAAACATTTTGGCTTCTCAAAAAGAAAATCCAAATCAGAGAAAAATCGGAGGGATCCTGCATGATATTTTTCCACTTTTTTCCCCCTTTTTCCCCGAGTGAAAATTGTCGGTCAAGCCTGGTTTGAAAGTCTGTTTTTAGCCCAATTTTTTTAGTGTTCACAAAAATTTAAAACCCAGGAGGCGCAGTGATCTCATTTCCCTATCGGGCGGCTTTAAAAGGGGATTTGGCCCAATGGGCCCGTTAATCCCCTGCTTTTAAACCCCTGACCAAAAAACCCCCAAAACTTTTTTGTAATTGGGCAAAGGTTTTTTTCTCAGGGCCATAATTTCACTTGGTTTTAAACAGACACTTAACCCTTTTGGGAAAGAAACATAATAGTTCCAAAAGGGCCTTTGCACCCCCTCCCCCCTTGGGGAGTGAGGGCCCGTGATATTTAAAGGGGGGGGTTTCCCATAGTCAATTCCTGAGCCCTCCCACTGGGCAAGACTACTTCCCCCCATTTCGCTTCCCGGGGTTTGCTGTGCAGTGGGTCAGCTGCTCGTTCTTTTCCCCTCCCCCTTTTCACCCATGCGGGTTTGAGGGCCCGCTCCCACTGTATCTTTTGGGTCCAGTACAAAGGGTTCTGCACTGTAGGGCTGGGTGGGCCTGGGGCACCATATAACCCCAGTATTTGCATCCATAATTTTGGACTACAGTGCTATGTGCTTTCCCTTTTTGGGCCTGGAAGGGGTTAACCCCCGGGAAAGGGGGGGGCAGTGGGCCCCTAAAGGTTCAGGGAGTTGGGGGGTCTTGGGGAGGGCCCGGGGTCGGGGGTTTGGTTACAGGGGGGAAAGGGGGACCTTTTTGTAACAGGTGGGCCGTTTCTGGGGTTTTGGGTTTTCCCATTGTTGCAGCATTCTGTCACACCCCTGACTTTTGCCTTCCCCCACCCCCCCGACAAGTCCCTCCCCCCTTTTCAGTGGCGCCCGGGACAGTATTTACACTTTCCCCTTTTTTTCAGAAAAATTCCCCTTGGGGGATTTATAACAAGGCAGCTCACTCCCAAGGGGGGCCCCCCCCTTTTTTTTGAATCCTCTAGTTACACTGGGACCAGGGTTCAGCCCATCAACAAAAATTCCAAAATTTCCCTTTAAACCCTTCTTTCTGTATCAACATCAGACATTTTTATTCTCTTTTTCTCAAATGCTTTTGAGGTCCCTAAATCAACTTCAGCTTTCTTTTAAATTTTTCAGATAAATTCCTTTCTTCTTCCTATTTAAAAAATGGGGATCTTATCTAAAAATTTTTTATACTCTAAAACCAGCCCGATGGCGGTTGGGGCAAATAAACTAAACTCGCATACCAAAAACTTCTTTGTTTCTCCTTGTTTTAAAAATACGTTTTTAAAATTTACCAAAAAACCAAGACAAAACATTGTAACGAATGTTTTTAGAAACCCAAAGTCAGGGAGCTGTGCTCAGCCTTCCTCACACCATGGGGAAACCCTGAATTCATGATTCCCCATCAATTTAATTCGCAAATTTTTTAAAAAAGATCCCTTTTTTTCCCCCAAACCCGCTGACCAGCCTCCTACTCGCAAAAAGGGCTAATTCCCCCCGTTTATATTCCCAAGCGGGGGAAATTTTCATAAATCACTGGCGCTCTTTGGGCTTTCCCTCCCATTAATTTTTCAGCTGACTTAACACCCTTGCCCTTTTCCCCGCTTTGTTTTTAATCGTTTTAAAAAAATTCAATACACATTTAAAACCCGAAAATACCCCCCCAAAGGGGTTAAATTTTTCAGGTTTATTTTTTCAATTGCATGGGCCGAAACGTTTTGCCGTCCCGCGTTATTTAACAATTAAAACCCAATGAAACAGTACAGCACCCCCTTTGACCCCAGGCCAAATCTGCTCGGGGGCAAAACAAAAATAAAAAAACTCTACTTTCCCCCGGCAAAATATTCAAAAAAGCAATGGCGCTTTATCTCCCCTCTGCGTCCGCCAGTAAGGGAAACTGCCCAGCTCAGTTTTTTGGGGTTAAAAAATCAAATCCAAGCCCAAAGGGCCCCCCGTTGGGCGCCCCTCTGAAATAGAAAGTAGCCCCCAAAGGGGGTATCCCGTCCTTGTGGGGGTTCAAATTTTTCTTAAAAAAAACAAAGGGTGCACCGGGGAAAGAACTTTAAAAAACATGCCTTGCCCGCCCATGAAAGTGCTTTCCCGATTTTATTCACAAAATGGGGGGTTTTTTATACCCCCTTTTTCAAATGAGGGTAAGAAGATCACATGGACCTTGCTGTCAGGGTTATTGGGCCCCCGTCCCCTTATCTTTGGGCCCCCTCCCAAAAGCTCGGAATGGCCCAACACGGGTTAACTTCTTACTAGGCGCCTTTTTGGATAACACACGATCTATACAAACTACTACAGACGGCCATTTTTTTAACAACATTAATGACAAAAAAATATACATACAGCTTTTACATGCTGTTACTATATAGGTGTGTGCCTATTTTATATATACTTATATATATGTGAGGTATATAATAACTAATACATTAAAATAGAGACACAAAGGATCACACTTATATATAACCTTTGTTCCAATCCACAACACATACATTGGTGTCTGCTGACACCAGCTTGGGTCACAAGATGCTTTAGGCAGCTGTATGTTAAATTTTTCACATTATAGGTTTCCTCTTGCTGTTCTTGGTTTTTCCATCCTTTGGGACTGCTTTTGTCCCATGGTGCTGAGCATCCCATTGCAATTCACAAGAAAAATAGATTTTTGTACTCACAATAAAATCCTTTTCTTGTTGAATTCATTGGGAGAAACAGCTCCCTCACTGTTTTTGGGTTTCTGTCTTCCCCAGTAATTGTTGTTTCTTCCATAGTCTGTTACATTTATTTGCATTTTTTTCCCTTCCAATTAATAACTGGTTAGTCCAGCTGCAGTGGGAAGAGTAAAGTCTTCCCGGGTAAAGACAACTCCTTTGTTTCGCCCATTGTCAGCCCCTTAGGGGCATCACCTATGAATATGGTGCTGTGTCTCCCAATGTGAAAAGGATTTTACAGGGAGTATAAAAATCCATTTTTTTGCCATGCTTTGTCCCTGGTACTTGGTCTGATATACCAAATTTTTGTTGCAGGTGGTGCCACCTGTATACCTACTTGGGGAAAGTTTTTGCTAGCTGTGCTTAATGTATACAGTTGGGATGGAATGAACACGATATTACCAGAAATGTGGTAAGGTTTTTTTTTTGTTTCGTTGTTTTTTTTTACTCTTTCCTATTTAAAATCTTTTAACAACCTCACAATAAAGCTGCATCTACACGACTAAAGCCATGTCTACACAGCACTGATTTTTGGTCAGATGTTAATGGTTTTAGTATTTAGAATCCACAAGAATTCAACTGTAAACCAGTGCACATAGACCTCAATAGTAAATCCGAGCTGTAGTCTACATTGTTTCGGATTTTCTATTGTCTGATTTTTAAACAACCGGTTTATTGAACATGTCTCATAATCCACCGTAATATAGTTGAAGTTCATTAGGGACAGACAAAATCCGAAAACCGACCAAAAAAACAGTGGTAAGGCGATATTAAAATACTGTCTGATTTCCGACAGAATTTTAACATTGCAGTGTAGACATAGAAGTACTTCCAAATTACACTATGTTGTTATTATTATTTTAAAGCATCATTTATCCCAGGGCGCTGTATATTCGAGGGGGTTATATACATAATATATATCAGCCAAAGTACAATGGCAACAATAAATGACTAACAGCTATTAGGGAGAGAAGACCCTTACTGCAAAGGCCTACAGGGAAAGGGGAAAGAGACAGAAGGTGAGGGGCAGAGGTGTTTGTGGGGTAGCAGGGTTTTTGTAAGTTATAGGCAATCGTAAAGAGATGGGCTTTCAGGATGCTTTTGAGGCTAGTGAAAGTGGAGGAGAGGTAATGAGTTTTAGTGTATACGGGATGCATGTGAGAATTCTTGGAGACGGTTGTGTTAGGAGCTGACAAGAAGAAAACAAAGAAGGTCCTATGAGGAGTGGAGATTGTGTGACATTGTAGGCAACATGTATGAACGGGGCTGCGGCAGATATCTGGCGTCTTTACAGCCTGATATCAGGTGCAGCCCTGTTCATACATTTTTAAATCTCCCGCACACCACTCGGGGGTGCATTACATAGCGCCTGCGGCACTTTGTAATGTGCCTGATCTCGGGGCGCGTGCGGGAGGCACTACAACCGTAGTGAAGCTACATATTTCTAGCTTAACTACGACATTTATGAGCGCATTACAGTTGGAACAGGTAAACCACTTTCAAAGTGTGGAGCGAGTTCATAAATCAGTTGTATTCTACACAAATGTTAGGCACATGAAATTTGTCGTGTTAACACTAAATTTCATACATGTCGCCCTGTATTTCTAATCGTATCAATACATTCTGAATTACCTAAAAGGTTTCAGTTAATGAAATCTAGAGAAATGTATTGGCTCTTTCACGCCAACATATTAATATCGAACAGCTTAAATGAAGCCATAGGATATATCATTGAATCATACTAGTGCCCTCCAGCACTTATTTCAGTATAGATAGTATTTCACCTTTTTATCTATTTGTCATCTTCTGCTTTCATGTTGGTTTCACTCCATATCTTTCTCACGACTTTTAATAACATCAAGCCTATGTATATAACTAACTTTCCATTGTGATACAACTACCAGGTTATTATCTCCAGCTTTGCAATTATTAGTGTTCTAGATGATTAGTCATCATTTCCAATTCACTTATAATGTTTCTTATATACACAATATATCACTTTTACAAGTAATTACCAAATGCGTAAAGTCTGAAAGTCCCTTCCGGTTCTGCTGTGACTTAAAGAGAACCTGTCACATAGCTTATGCCCTCCTTGCTGAGGACAGCACAAGCCAGTGTCAGACATGCTGTTTCCAGCGCTGTGTCCCTTATTCTGTAAGATGCAGCTGTTTTTGTGTATTTAATGCTCAAATCTGCAGTTTTCAGCCAGAAGAGTCATTCGAAGAGTTATTCAAAGAGTCAGTTTTTTTTCAAACCCGGCCAATCGGAGGCTAGCCCCGTCCACCTCAACTGATAAACCTATTGCTTTGAATAGGTAGAAACATGTGAATAACTGTCAGTGGGTGGGGCTAGCCTTTGGTGGGCAGGGCTAACACATGCTCATGAATAAGATTTGAGGGGTAAATGCTCTAAAACTGCTGCATCTTACAGAATAAGGGACACAGCGCTGGAAACAGCAGGTCTGACACTAGCTTGTGCTGCCCTCAGCAAGGGGGGCATAACCTATGTGACAGGTTCCCTTCAAGGTGAAAGATGGGTCCTTTCAGTGAATTGATAAATAACATTTGAAACCTTGTATGATCGTTTTTATCTTTATTGTATAAAATGCAGGATTGTGCTTATATTTTATTTCTTCTTTTTTCAATAGAACTTTTTTTTTCATTTCAATGTTGTTGCCATAACACATTCAAAAAACCCCATGCCTTTGCTATATCCAGACATGAAGAAGCGTACCACCCATTGTACGCAAAACACGTTGAGCCTTATGTATGAAAACTGTCTAACAGTAAAACTGTTTTTGTTGCCCATAGCAACCAGAGCTCAGTTTTTAATTTTCCAGCGTACGATATGAAATAAAAGCTGAGCTGTGGTTGGTTGCTATGGGCAACAAAGACAGTCTAAATGCTTTCTGGATTTACGTAGCATTACTGTAACAGATGCGGTGACGACAACTTATGCCGAGGCGCCGTTCGCTGACATCCGGGTGTGGATCCACTGTGGTCACCGCAGGCGAGATGGTAAATGGAGAACCACGCCAGGGAGCGGAGTCTAAAGGGCCCCCGCAAAGCGGGACGGACTTAGCTGCGGGGACCCCCAGGTCGCTGCCCCGAAGTGGCTACCTGCGGTGACAGCCGAGGTGCAGGACAGGAACACAGGCGGTGGTAGACAGGAACATAGGAAAACATATACAGAGCAGGTTTAAACCTACACATCTGCAGGAACACAGCAGGATACAACATCAGGATAAAACAGGTACTGGACAGGTGACACGGCAGGATACAGCAGGTTAAGGAACAGGTGCCAAGGCAGGACACAGGACAGGTGCAGAGACAGCAGACACAACACCAGGAGACAGCCGGGCAGATGGTCAGGAGCTCAGAGGACTACAGAAACTTGACCAGCATCTCAGGGGTTAAGTCCAGAGACACAGGCAGGAGCTCAGCAATGGACTCCGCATGAGACTGCAACAAACAGCAATGCAACAAACAATGGACTGACCCAGAGCAAAGGGAGGAACTTCCTCTTTAAGCTAGGGGTCACAGGTCAAGAGGGCGGTGAGCAGGACAAGGACCTATAAAGGGTAGGAAGCTGCCGTGCACGTGCCCTAGGAGGCGCAGTGCACATACAGGACCCCAGGAAGCAGGAGCAACAGGACAGGACAGGCAAGTACTAGGAAGGCACGACACGCTGGTGGTCCATGGCAGGGGGCCGTGGCGTGAACCGTGTCAGTAACCCCCCCCCTCAAAGGCCCCTCCTCCCCCTCCAAATCACAAAAATAGCAGTCCACGTAGGTCAGGGGCCCGCAACATCTACGGGGGCAACCCCAAAACCAAGTACAGGCTGAATATAGCCAGTAAAGGGATCACCTAGATAAGGAGGTACATGGGAGGAAACAAACGGGGCACCAGGCAAGAAAGGGAGGGGACAGGGTGGGAAAGCAACAAAACGGGTACGGACGCTCTGGTCGGGACCATGAGCTAGGCACCGAACGCTCTGGTCGGAACCATGAGCTAGGCAACAGACGCTCTGGTCGGAACCATGAACTGGGCAACGGACGCTCTGGTCTGGACCATGAGCTAGGCAAAGGACGCTCTGGTCGGAACCATGAGCTAGGCAAAGGACGCTCTGGTCTGGACCATGAGCTAGGCAACGGACACTCTGGACTGGACCATGAGCTAGGCAACGGACACTCTGGACTGGACCATGAGCTAGGCAACGAACACTCTGGGCTAGACCATGAGCTAGGCAACGGACGCTCTGGGCTGGACCATGAGCTAGGCAACGGACGCTCTGGGCTGGACTACGGACGCTCTGGGCTGGACCATGAGCTAGGCATCAGAGGCTCTGGGCTGGACCATGAGCCAGCGGACAGGGAAACTGACACTCTGGGTGAACCATGAGCCAGCGGACAGGGATACTGACACTCTGGGTGAACCATGACCCAGCGGACAGACTGACACTCTGGGCGAACCATGAGCCAGCGGACAGACTGACACTCTGGGTGAACCATGACCCAGCGGACAGACTGACACTCTGGGCGAACCATGAGCCAGCGGACAGACTGACACTCTGGGCGAACCATGAGCCAGCGGACAGACTGACACTCTGGGCGAACCATGAGCCAGCGGACAGATGGACACTCTGGGCGAACCATGAGCCAACGGACAGACTGACACTCTGGGCGAACCATGAACCAGCGGACAGACAGACACTCTGGGTGAACCATGAGCCAGCGGTACAGACAGACATAGACTGGCAAGACAGCAGGGAACAGCAGGCAAACGTAGGCAAGATCACCATGGCGGGATCCATGGTCAGTCCATTCTGTAACAGATGCGGTCGGCGCTCCAACGTATGCTGTATGTGCGCCGCAACCGTTACAATTACACAGGTGATTTAACTATTGTCAGTGCATTCTGTGAGATATTCTGAAAAAATGACCTGTTGCTGGGCCTTTAGGACTGGAGTTGAGGAACACTGCTTTAACGTACTGCTTGTGCAATTTATTTTTTGGTGCCAGTTATTCACTCTACATTTATAACAACATGTTCCTTATACACATTAAAGGTTTTACCACAAAGTCAATTGGAAACTTGCAAAATTAAATAATAAACATTTTCACCATTCATCATTATAAAAAAATTCTGTACCATTTTTGTTTTAGCTCTTACCTTAGTAATCCATAGCGTACAGCTCGTCTATACGAGAAATGACCAGTGATGAGAGCTCCTTAGTCCTGGCTGCACATGCTTAGACATCACCTCTCCTCTCAGGCAGCTACTGTCAGTCTCCTCCCTGCTTAGTAGTCACATACACTCACTGCTGCATGAGTGTTCAACCCCAGGTGTTATCATTATATTCCTGCCCTGTGTACTCATTAGTAATTGGTCAAACAATGTAAATAAATAAAAAACATACCTCAATCAGGTATGTGCATTGAGAAAAAAAATCCACGTTTGGTTCCTGCAGGGATTTGAACATGCGACCCATAAGCTGCAAGGCAGAAGTGCTAACCACTTAGTTACATTGTAGCCATTCACATAAACAAACCTTTGTCTGACTAGAGTGAGCACACTGTGGGGGAATCCATGGCGATGTCAAGCCTGCTGGATCACATGATATGCATTTCAAACAAATCATGCACACCGCCTTTTGAACACACTGAAAGCTGAAGCTGGACAAACCAGGCATGAAATTGTAATTCAAGGCTATATAAATGTTTTAGTACTCAATCCTTAGGCAGTGCTTCTAGTAAGCACAGCACAGTTTATGACCATAGCCTTTGGTTTATACGGATGTTGGTTATTTGATTAAGAGTTATCTTACCTGTTTTCTGCTAACAGTTTTGCGGGGAAAGTGATGTGAATTCTCTTAACTGTTCTTCTATGTTTTATTTTCTTCTCTAAATCCTACGGATCTATTTTAGGCTTCTTCCGCAGTGGTTTCCTGGTCACCCTAGCACCCTTTGGTCTCATTGCCGACAGGTTTACCTGCCCATGAGTTACTGTTATGCTACACGTTTGAGTGCCCGTGAGGATGACTTGATCCGCAGTTTAAGACAAGTAAGGAACACAACATGTTTTTACATTGTTTTCTACTCTTTTGTATTTAGTACTTACATGTTGCTTCTGATGCAGGAGCTTTACCTGCAGGATTATAGCAGTATCAATTGGCCAGCACAGAGGAATAATGTCGCTGCATGTGATATGTATACACCGCACAGTGCACTTCTTAACTTTGCATATGGTAAGAGGCCCTCATTTTATTTAATGGAGCATTTGCAATTATATTGCTATGAAGTTATATAACAACAAAGGCGATCCAG
Organism: Phyllomedusa bahiana; assembly: GCA_025379985.1. Classification (NCBI taxonomy): domain Eukaryota; kingdom Metazoa; phylum Chordata; class Amphibia; order Anura; family Hylidae; genus Phyllomedusa; species Phyllomedusa bahiana. The sequence continues at coordinate 16,207 of JAODAL010034258.1, forward strand.
CAATAGTAAAAAATGCAGATAATCTTTAATATTTCTTCGGTACAGAGGATTAAAAAAAATATAGCTAACGCGTTTTGGGCGTTCTATTGGCCTTGTTTTCAGCATGACACTTAGTTACATAGTGTTTCTTATATAGGAAAAGGAAGGGGCGTGCTTCTCTTGCTCCCGTAACATCACTTCCTTTAAACACTGCTATATAACAGATATACTAGTTATCTATTACTATTAAATACACTATAAAAACATTTCTTTTGTACTTGCTTACTGTCTAAAGCTCTATATTTAGACCACGAGCAAGGTGTCACTAATTTAAATATTCAATAAATATATAACAGGTCATTCCGGTAGTTTAACCCCTCTGTACTGAAGAAATAATAAAGATTATCTGCATTTTTTCACTAGTACTGGATCGCCTTTGTCGTTGTTTAAGCATTTCTATCTGGAGGTCGGGGATACAGCACTTGCTGTGCTATTCCTTCTGTCATTTCGGAACACGCAATAGAGCCTCCAACGCTGATGTGAACCAAGCCTAATTAATAAAACTAAAAATTATTGTGCACAGCCCTGGCAATGGCCAAAAAATCTAATTCCTTGCCCCTTTTACATAACAAGAAATACCAATAAATTACTAGATAAATAAAATGGAGGAGTAGGAAAAAGTTTCATATTTATTATTTTTGGTCCATGTTTGTATCTTGATGTTGAGTTCTGCCAAAATCATTTACCAGTGATTAATTTTTTTGTTTGCAGCTGTGTTTAATATATATGAGGCACACCACATTCCTTCCCTCCGGCAACGTGTCGTACATGAGCTTTATGACCACATAGAAGCAGATGACCGCTTTACAAAGTGCATTAGTATTGGTCCAGTGAGTGTTATACCTAAACATAATGGACACATTAATGATTTGTATTGGGAATTGTGGTTTTGAAACAAACCTTTGTGATCTACAGACCTCTAAAGTGATGAATATGCTGGTCCGTTGGCATGTAGAAGGGCCAGAATCGTCTTCATTCCAGGACCATGTCAATCGCATCCCTGATTACCTTTGGTAAGTAGAGGTTTCCGTCAAGTGTGGAAATGCCGATTAATCATCAATTTAAAAACTTATTTTGCAAGAAACCAGTTTAGTAAAGAGCACCACTAGTGATCCACTTATCGAAAGTTAGGAAATACAGAATCCACTCTCTTCAGTTTATGGACAGACTGGATAATATGAATTACTGTAGCATTCATTTTGCCCCTGCTGATGTTAACTTGAGGAGGTGATAAAGAAAGAAGGGGAGATAGAAAAAATGAGTTGAGTGTTCACAGAACAAGAATTCTATTGGTCTTTTTTCGCGGCCAGATTTACTGACCATGAGTGCTGTTCAACTAAATAGTAAGTTAATGGGTGCTTGTTTACTTTCCTTTTTGGTTTTCCAATGAAAAGGTTTCATACAAACACTTGAAATTATTGTGGACAACAGATCCTCTGTGACATGACTCAGGCGGTGGATCCACTTATATAAACTGCAAGTTTTTGCATAGAACCAAGCTGAGAAGGGGAGCCTAAGGAGTCCCCTGGCTTTCACCCTTTAACACCTTCTACAAGGAATCTGGATTTCACTGCAGGGAACTCTCCAGTTTCTACTCCTGACATGGTCACCCATAGGCGTGGTACAAGACAAGTAGACAAAAGGTGCAGTTGGGTCAAGAGCAAAAGGTTAGAACAGGTGGAGTACTTTTGAAGTCTGGTCGCAGGCAGAAGGTCAGGGTAGGCAGGGAACAAATGGACTGGTCAAAAGCAAGTCGAGGGTCAATACTGAGAAACAGCTGAAACACTAGTGACTCCAACGAACTTTAAAAGGCGCTCAGTAAGCAGGCCATTGGCTGTGAGAGTTGGGTGGGATGCTTTGTCCCTTTAAATTACCAAGGGCAAGTGCATTTTCTAAGGGTAAGCCAGCAGCAGGAACAGGTTGGGGATCAGAGGCCAGGGACAACATACAGCACGGCAGATAGGTACACAAGCCTCTGTGTGATTTGTAACATACCCCTTCCTTTATGCCCCCCCCCCCCCTTCGCCTGAGCCCAACACAAATGGGAACTGCAAAAAAAACGCTGGAGTGGTAATATTTTAATAAGTCTCCAGGCACTTTCTTCAGTGAAGAAGCCTTTCAGCGTGTCAGGTAGTCCAAGAAGTCCTTGTCCTCAAATATTTCTTCAGGAGAAGTTTCTGTGGAGGAGGAAACTGGCTTGTTAGAGAAGTGATTAAGGACCACAGGAGGGATATTTGCAACACATTAGGGATGCCTAGTGGGGAGGTTATCACAGTTTCTAACGGACTGGAATGAGCTGCAAGATGACAGAGAAAGGACTTAAGAACCACATATTTGAAACAAGGGACCTTTAACTTCCTAACAATTGTTCACCAACTATAGACCTATAGCAGAATCTGGTGAGTATCTTGCCAGATGCGGTGGAAGTCTCAGACCTAAAAGTTTACTGCAGAAAACATCAGAGAAAGTAGGAAGAGGTAGAGGCAGGCAAGGATGTAGACTGTAGACCATGTGAAAAGGAGATGACCCTGTGAATTCCTCAACTTGGTTGTTATATGAAAATTCCACCCAAGGTACTTAGTTCGCCCAGTCATCTTGACATGCTAAACGTTCTGAAGACAGCCGCCCAAAATTTGGTTAACTTGACTGTTAGACCTTCCTCTGCGTACCACCCACAGTTGAACTTTACCTGAATTCGGGAACAGAGGGCACACCATAACTTGGACGTGAATTGGACTCCTCAGTCAGATACAATATCCCCTTCCATGCAAAAGATATGCTGGAAAAGTGTTTGACCAGTTGAGCTGCTGATGGTAGACCAGGCAACAGGATAAAATGTGATATTTTAGCAAAATGATCCAATATGACCCTATTCACCCTTCACTCAGAGAAAAAAGGAAGCTCCATGACAAAGTTCTTGGCAGTGTATGTCAAAGGCATCTTAGGCATGGACAAAGATGTAGGAAACCAACAGATCTTTATCAGGAAGTTTGCTAATGAGCACAAACACGACAGGCCGCCTAAAATTTTTTGAAATCTTGAGGCAGAGAAGTATACCAATAATGTCTGAAAATCATACAGAGACCTGCTACCCTAGAATGACTTGCCAACTTAATATAATGGCCCCAGGATAGAACTCTACTTGAGCTTGGCAGACAAAAGTCTGAATGGGTTGTCTCTCGAAGACGCATTGGAGCTGCAGAAATCATACATCGGGATCAGTAATCAATCGAGACAATAGGTCTATTGTACAGCTAGCTTAAAATGCAGGAGGAAATTGAATCTAAATAAATATAGAAACCATCCTGCTTGTCGAGGATATAGACAATGTGCAGCCTATATACAGCAAATTCTTGTGATATATGTAGATGGTCACCAAGTGTTGTACCCCATCTTGAAGAAGGCGCCACTCCTCCAATGCCAATTTAGTGGCTAATAAAAGGTCTTGGAAAGACATCTATTCATCTGGGTGATAGGAGCCTTCTTTAGACGAGAGTCTTCTGTTGCCCTTTTTGATGAGAGGAACAATGGGAGCTACTGTGTTCAATGAACTGCCCGTAATAGTTAGTAAAAAGCAAAATTGAGCAAATATTGGATGGCATTGAGACCCACTGGGTCTCAATGAGCATGGCAGTCTTTTTTTCAGGGTCCATTAAAAGGCCTTGGTCCGAAACAATGTATTCAAGGAATGGTAGACAGAGTCATTCTAATAGACACTTTTCAAGCTAAGCGTTGTCACGTCCGTGCCATTTGGCCCTGGTCGCCGGCCACGGCCGCGGCGATCATAACTGCGGCCTTGCCGCCTTTGTGTGAACACTTCCCTGTAGCCTCGTATCTTGATTGATTTCTGGTCGACACAGTGGCCAGAAATCCTCCAGCACTCATAGGGGTTAATCAGCTCTCTGGATTGACAAGTTCTTCCACCTATTCTAGCTCCTCTACTTATCCAAACACCTTTTCCTATATATAGCCACTGCTTCCTCTTCTCAATGCCTGCTATACTGCTTGCCTTTATAGTTAGCCTGTCATTTTGTCTTTTCTCTGTGCTACTGATCTCTGCTTTGTTTCTGGTTTCTCCCTTTGTCTCACGATTTTGTACCGCGCTGCCTGCCCTGTTATTGACACGGCTTTGTGTTCTTTGTTTGTTTGTCTTTGTCTGTGCACTCTGCTCAGTGTAGCCTTGAGTCTTCAGGTTGGGGCCGGGCTGTTAAGGAGTCGGGTTCCCCAAAAGGCAGGGACAGAGGCTGGGATCAGTGTCAGGGCCCCACTTGTCCGTGTCTGGTGTGCGTCCCTGACCATCCCTAACAAGCGTACATACAATTTGCAGAAAACTCAGAACTAGACAGACATGTCTTTAAAAGGTTTTCAGATATGTGTAGAATACTAGGATGTCGTCTAGGTAGACCAACACGCAGACATGATTAGTTCTAGAAAAAAGTTGTTAATAAATTATTGGAACATGGTTGGCGCATTGAAAAGGCAGAATGGCATGATGAGATATTCAAACTGGCCATATTCAGTGTTGAAGGCAGTTTTCCATTCGTGGTTTAAGGATACAAATATAATTTTAAGCCCTTTGGAGGTCAAACTTAGTAAAAAGCTGGCTCCTCCCTCCTCTCCCCTGCTCCCAAGGCCTGTCAAACATGGTACACATTCCAAATGCCAGCTACTGAACACACTGCACTGATTTAAAAACCTGTGAAGGTGGGTGGAGTGTAAAAAGCCAATGAGGCAGCCACTCTTCATACAGACTAAAAAGACAATATTTGGCTCTGCACATCCAAAAACCTTTTTTTGAAAAAAATGAGCATAGGTGCACACTGGTGCGGCAGTAACATACATACACATTCCAAATGCCAGCAGCACACTATCAATTAAAAAAACATCAAAGGCACATAGGAATCTTTGAAAAATGCATTTCTGCTAATGATATATGAAAATTTGGGGTTCTTAGTTCACAATTTTGATCAAAAGTGCTTAAGCTCACCTCCCGATTTAGTCAAGCGGACCCCAATGCAGGTGAGTCATAACACTTAACGTTACCTCTCTTGGAGCCTGTTCAGACTTCCATACTTCAGGGACTGAAAGGACCAGCTACTGAACACACTGCACTGATTTAAAAACCTGTGAAGGTGGGCGGAGTGCAAAAAGCCAATGAGGCAGCCACTCCTCATGCAGACTAAAAAGACAATATTTGGCTCTGCATATCCAAAAACCTTTTTTGAAAAAAATTGTGGTCCCCTTGACAAAAACTGGACATATCACCTGGATGTGTATCATGAAAATGTCTTGACACCATCGAAGTACCTGACAAGAGGGATTTTTTAGCATCCGATATGTGTCTACGGATGCGTACTTTTAAGTTACAGGTAGTACAGCCTACATATTGTTTATTACACGCCGTGCAAGATATCAAATAAACAACAAAGCGTGTGTTGCAATTAATGAAGGAGGTGATTTCATATTTGTTTCCTGTTGTAACGGAGTGGAAATCCTTTGAAACGGCAACATAATTGCAGGCGATACATTTTGAGTGACCACATTTATACATGCCTTTGTAACTCAGCCATGTGCTATTGGATGATAGAGTATTTGAAGAAAAATAACTGGGGGATAATAAAGATCTCAAATTACGACCCCTCCTAGAGACAAATACAATATCATTTTCACTGATGAATTGTTTTTTACATTCCTGGTCTAAAATCAAAGGAAGATATTTTTTGACTATATTACAAATAGAACTGAACTGAGAACTATAAGGCTATGTTCACACGGCTTAATTGCGGGACGTAATTTCGCCCCGCAATTACGCCGTTTTGGACGGGGGCGGGGCGGGAGCGGGGGGACTAAGCAGGGGGCCGGCACTTCCGCCGCCCATTGACTATCACTGCTAGCGGCGCGTATACGCCGCTAGAAATTTGACAGGTAAAATTATCTCCCCCCGGCGGATTCGCCGGGGGGGGAGGGGACGTAATCCATAGTTCTCTATGAGAACTGTGAATTACCGTAATGAATGGGCCGTTTTCGGCCCGTAAAAGGCGCACTTCGGCGCGTAATTACGGACCGAAATACGGCCCATTTTAAGCCGTGTGAACATGGCCTAAGTGGTAGTGAACACCACTTTGTTTTTGACTTGATTGTCATTCCTTTGACATGCTTTTACACTGAGAAGATCTTTCCGTTCTGTATGGGAAAGCCTCTCACTAGTCCTATTTAGCAACCACTTGGGATAGCCTCTTCTGCTAAGTATATTTACTGTCTCCTTTTCGAAGATGGGATAGACTACAGGGTTAGAACAATTTCTCTTGAGTCTTGTCATTCAACCCCAACGGTATGGCTTCTATTACATGTCTAGGGTGATGGGATTCTGCATGTAGAATGGAGTTACGAGCTGTACCTTTCTATACCGGAATGTCTACTCTATCTAGATTGCCTACAATGGTGAATGTCCAAAAAATTGACTCTGTTTTGGTAACCATTTAAATGGAAGCTAAAGTTCATACGTTGCTATTTAAAAACTGACCAAAATCCTGAGCTTGTTGGTAAGTACCTCCCCAAAATCGGGAGCAGGTCGTCTATAATAACGGCCATCCACCTGATGTGGGGAGAGAAAGGGCAGTGGAGTCAAAAAGAATATCTCTCCTCCCAGGCCGACATGTAAATGTTGGCTATTTTGAAGGAGAAAAATCTAGCCCCCATAGCTGCTCCACAACTTGAATGTAAAAGCTTCCATCAAAGCTGAAGTAATTATGGCTAAGCAGAAATTCTGTGCACAAGACCACAAAGTCAATTAAAGATAGTAGAATATTTGACTAAACCGAGCAAGATGAGATCTCAAAACGTAAAGGGCAAGATGATGTGGTATCGATGGATACAAAGAGCAGACGTCACAAGAGACCCACGATAAAGGGGGAATCCCATTTAACATCCGACATGATATTAACTAAGCTCTTTGTATCCTTTATCGAACCAGGGAGTACCTCTACTAGAGGTTGGAGAATAGAATCTAGGCCAGCACCTAAAGGTTCACCCAGCGAGCCTATCCCTGCAACAATAGGGCTTTAAGGGAGGAGGGAAAGTTTCCTTATGTATCTTCGGAAAGGAGTGAAAAATTGGAATCACAGGAAATCTACAAATAATTTATCAATGTATGTCAATGGTTATAGCACCCATTCTTACCCCGAAAATTGTTCTAACCCCTTAGTCCCATCCCATCTTCGAAAAGGAGACAGTAGATAGGGCTTAGCAGAAGAGGCTATTTCCCCAAATGGTTGCTAAATAGGACTAGTGAGAGGCTTTCCCATACAGAACGGAAAGATCTTCTCATGTAAAAGCATTTTCAAAGGAATGACAATCAAGTCAAAAACAAAGTGGTGTTCACTACCACTTATAGTTCTCAGTTCAGTCTATTTGTAATATAGTCAAAAAAATATCTTCCCTTTTATTTTAGACCAAATGTAAAAAACAATTCATCAGTGAAAATGATATTGTAATTTTTCTCTAGGAGGGGTCGTAATTTGAGATCTTTATTATCCCCCCCGTTATTTTTTCTTCAAAAAACTCTATCATCCAATAGCACATGGCCCGAGTTACAAAGGCATGTATAAATGTGGTCCCCTCAAAATGTAAACCCCCCTGCAATTATGTTGCCGTTTCAAAGGATTTCCACTCCGTTACAACAGGAAACAAATATGAAATCACCTCCTTCATTAATTGCAACACACGCTTTGTTGTTTATTTGATATCTTGCACGGCGTGTAATAAACAACATGTAGGCTGTACTACCTGTAACTTAAAAATACGCATCTGTAGACACATATCGGATGCTAAAAAATCCCTCTTGTCAGGTACTTCGATGGTGTCAAGACATTTTCATGATACACATCTAGGTGATATGTCCAGTTTTGTATTCCAGGGCATAGAAAGGGTTAACAGACCAACCCGTGGTGGAGACCATAAAAAGAAACTGTTGGCTCGGGAATCCTGGTGGATGTTTCAATAGGTACGAACATCCAGATGGCTTAAACAAAAGATTGATCTAATCAGCCAGTATGAATGATTAGCTAGGCATCTCGCAATCAGATTTTAGTTATTTGTTATTTAGTACTGTTATTTTGTACTTTTATATGTTGCATATGTTTTTCATGTACGTTTGTCAGGTCACGTGATTTTTTTACGTAGACCGGATATGGGATACTTAAACTCTGTGTATTACGATTCAGAGTGTGCCATGAATAAGGAGCGTATAGCCCCGAAACGCGTCGGTCCCATGTGATTGTGCTTTGTCTATGTTTGCTAACTTTTAACAATATATGAAATAAATCTACGGAACGTTTTATTTACTTAAGAAGGTGTACACGCTGGACTTTTTTCCTCTCCATATGCTACATGTTACCTCTCTTGGTGTCTGTTCAGAGGAGTGAGAAGAGTAACGTGAGTTATCAGAATGATAGAAATGGTAGCAGTAATGGGCTGCAGTTTTAGGTATCGCTAACGTGACAGAAAATATTATCAGTGTGTGAATTAGGAAAGAAAGGTCTGCAACATAAAACGACTGAACTGTGAAGGGTGAGGCTTCATGTGTATTGCATATAATGATCTAAAAGCTTTGTTTTATTTTTTACAAAATGGTTTGCTTTATAATAAGATATGAGTTAGAAATTGTTTACATAGTTGTTTTTTAACATTGCCTCATGTAATCTAAATTCATATTCTTTTTTTGTTTTTCTTACCCAATTATCTTCTTACAGGTTGGGTTTGGATGGGATGAAAATGCAGGTAAATGTGGCTGAATTGCTATTGTATTATTCAGGGATATCTTCCTGTACACTTTACATGAAATAGCATTCAGTTAAAGGATAATGACACCTTTTTACTTAATTTTCTCCTTTTTCATTTGTTTCCTAAATGAAAAGTTAAGCATCTTTTTAAATAGTCTTTATTTAAAATGTCCTACTGTTTTGCTGCTGTGTAGTTTGTCATTCACCTAGAAGGGGGATAGTATCTATGGAGGGCATCTCAATCAGGCTGTAGATAGGGAGGATGGCACAACAGAGAAAGAAATGATGATTGCAGACTAAAAGTAAGTGCAACATACGTGAAAATTAGATTTTCTAGGGCACAGGTGCACACAGCCTGTAACCCACCAATGAAATTTGTATTTTTGGATGCTATAATATGGTCTCTGAGTTTAGATTTTTTTGGGAGCGTATATATTAATTACAGTTTCTGTATTTAATGTATATGCCATGTCTGACTTTTCGCAGGACACAAATGGATCTCAGCTTTGGGACACAGCATTTGCAATACAGGCGTTCTTAGAGGTGAAGTTTAGGAACTACAAGTGGCTGTGCGTGAACATGGAAGCATGAATGAAACAATAGTTTTTTTCTTTTTTGTGTGTATGGTACGTTTTATGTTTGAATTTCTTTTTTGCTCTTTGTCTACAGGCTGACGCACACAAGAAAAAACACTTTCAGAAAACGTTGCAGAAGGCACATGAATTTCTTCATATTACACAGGTGCAATGTTGAGATGCTTTAATGTGTACTTGCAATCATAACACAACCTTCCATAAATCAACAGCACAAGCAAAATTTTACAAAAATCTTTATAGACCGTTAAAGATCTTGTTAGAAAAAAATCCTTCCTTTTCACTTATCAGCCTGCCCTCCTCCTCCCTCCAGCATTCTTATCTGTTCACTCATGCCTAAACACCTATCATAGTCCGTCTTGCAGAGGAGAAGACACCTAGATTATGGAGTACAGGTTACAGCTGCACATAAGTCTATTGAGTGGGGAGGGGGAGGAGAGAGAGAGAGAAACACATAGATGCTGCTGGCTGTGTAGATTGTTAAAGCTTCCTAATTTTTACTTCCACCCCTCACCTGAATAGACTTCTATGAGCAATTGTAACCTTATCTTTTAGTGAAGCAGAAACTTGTTTAATCTACAAGACAGATTCTGTTTGCTATCTATGAACGAGTAAACAGATAAAAATGTAGATGGAAAGGAAAAAGGAGGCTGATAATAATAGAAAGTAGAAAGCATCTTTCTCCATGAGATGTATTCCAAAGTCAATACGACCTGATGGAGTACAGCGGGATACCTGCTGCAGACGTGCCACCGAAAACCTGGTTTCAGTGGGGTAAGGCAACTATTTTGCATCAGTAGCCATAGGTTACTGACATACGTAGCTAGCATAGCTTCTATCCAGCTAATTATGGGTTGTCTTTCCTGGAATGGCTATAGCGTTGAGTGGGTGACTGTTCCAGTTCCAGGTCTTTCCAGACCTATTAAGAGCCTGTCACTACAGGTGTCCAAGGGGTGTGGTCGGCTTCCTAGTGCTTGGAGTGACATAGAAGCTATGGAGAGGCTCTTCCCCCACAAGGCTTGAGGGAAGCCTAGAGTGCACAGTGACTGCATGGTATTGTAGGGAGGCTGGATGGTACGTTCAGACCACAGGTTAGAGAGGGTCTCTAATGATGTTTAGTTAGTGGCTAGAGGGTTTATTTAGATTTTGGTTTGTTTTATCTTCTGTATGTGAACTGTGCCTGAGAATAAAGCTGGCTGAGGCCAGTTTAAAACTACTGTCCTGGTGTCACAGTGACATATGTTGGTCTGCCGTTTACCGTTCTACCAAGGACGGCGTTCCCGAGAGCTAAGTGTCACCCCCGAGACAGTCCAAGATGGCATCCACGCTTGAGTGAGGCATCACACACCATATGTCACTGACATATATGGCCACATGTATGAAAACTGTCAAGGTCTAAAAGGCCCCTCTCATTTTTCCAGAGCACTATATGATATTAAAGGGGCACTCTTATTGGTTTCTGTGGACATCAAAGAGAATTTTTGATATAGACAGTTTTTATACATAGTATCTGACTAATACCACTATACTGTTAAAGTAAAATCAGTATACCAAGACTTGTATTTCAAAAAACAACAAAATAAAAGGACCACATAATATCCACACATCATGACCACAAATCGCCTCCATAAAGTGACTGAATAATACCACCGTTCTGTTAGTGAATATAAGGCCATGTTCACACGGCTTATTTGGACGTGCTTTTGGACGAGGTTTTCGCAGCGTTTCCTTGTCCAAAATGCTTCCAAAACGCCCCCAGTTCATTTAATTGATTCCTATGTAAAACCTCGTTGTAGTTCACACACAAAGAGTTTTTTACACGCTTCTTTGGAAGCAATGAAAAAGAAGTGCCATGTCAATTCTTGAAGCGTGTTTTAGGTGTGTTTTTTGGCGTGGTTTTTGGCGCGGTTTTCGGCGTGGCTTCCAGCTGCCATGTTCACTGATCGGGAGCCCACGATTTTGCCGCAGGCTCCCCGATGAAAGTGAAGAACGGTGCGGACACTGTTTCTCATTGATTTAGATGCCTAACGGAATAAAACAGTGCGGGATGGCGGCGGCTCCATTCCGCGCTGTAACCGCTCAATGTTAGCTGCAATTCGCGATCCTGCTTCAAAGCCCCTTAGTGATCCTAGCAAGTACTCATACATCCAGGGTCGTTAAGGGGTTAAAGATGCGAGATGCATGGATTATCTTACTGCATTATTAAACATCACTGTAGATAAATTTGTTGGTCTTTGGTCCATATGGGATGCCTGTGTTATCAACCATTCTATATGAGTATCGGACTTTTATAGAAGATTTGTTTGAGTTCTCTCCTAGCCCTCTGTGACTGCAAGATGCTATAACCTATTATTATTCAGTAGCTTCTGCCTAGTTTTTACCTATGTTTCCAGTCCTGTCTGTTTTCTCCCTTTTTTCTCTGTTTCTAAACATATGTCTTACATATACAGAGTTCAATTGAAAAAGGTATGTTAAATAGTGTTGAACAAAAAGCTGCACCTTGATTATATCTTTTATATTTTTTTTATTCGCTTGCTATTCTGTATGCATATTTTGTATTGTATTGAAAAGTACAAAAATCTGTAATAAAAAATAGTCATATAAAAAAAGCAAAGTGGTTGATCCACTAAAAGGTTCGATATAATAATATTTTATAAATTGAGTCCAGAAATTGGTTTGCATGATTCATGATCCAAACTCTTTATGTTGCAGATACCAGACAACCCACCAAAGTACAAGAAGTACTACAGACAAATGAACAAGGTGAGTATGTTTTTTGATGGAAATCCCGAACAGCGTTGTCTGTAGATGAGAGATACTGGCTTGCTAAAAAATCCTTTTGCTTCTCAACCCTCGTGGTCAAAAGCAATTGGGGATTTTTACAACCAACAAGGCGCTGTGGGCTCTCACCCCTTTCCCAAAATTTTGCCTTGTGATATTTGATGAAGGTTCATACTTGTAGCATTCCTGCTGATGTAATTCGTATCTACAGACATAATTCTTCCTGTTTGCAAAGAACACACATTGGCTGTCCAGGGGACTATCACATTTGGCCTGTCTATTAAATCAATGTACACTATACTCTTGGTTACATTGAAGGCTCACCCCTATATCTTAGATGATCACATAAATGGTGATCTACTAAAATGGTCTCCTGATTAGGAATGATCCATTTACATTTCCTACCTGTTTTTGGTTGAAGAATTCTGGCTAATTTCTCCTGGATACACAAATACCAAAAGTATTTGACATTTTAAAAGCCAGACAATATAAAAAAACACATGTACATTTTAAAATAATGCAAAATGCCCTGAAAACCATGCACTTTCCAGACCAATTAAAGAACTGTCTCACTACACTGTTAGATGTGGTTGCTGTAGTTAAGCTGTGTTAGAGCCATTGATTGAACACTTGCAGTGAAGTTTGTCAGACCACACACCCATCTTGGTGACACTGAAAGTTAATTACTCTTTAAATAGAGGGCCTAGAATGTGGAATCTGAACCCTTTTGGTTGTCAGTAATTGACATATCTGTTATTGGTGAAGCTTTAGGCCTCGTTCAAACGGCTTATTCTGGGACTGATTTCAGCCGTACTGCGCGCCATATTTGCGCTGCAATATGGCTGAAATCAGTCCCAGGCATTACGGTAATCCACAGTTCTCATAAAGAACTATGGAATCCGCCGAGCGGGGAGAAAGTGACATGCACATTATTTACGGCGTGTACACGCCGTAAATAATGAGTGTCTATGGGGCCGGCGAGCTGCTGGCCCCCCGCCCCTGTTGCAAGGCAGTCGGCGTAATTGCGAGGCGAAATCCGTCCCCGCAATTACGTCGGCAATAAGCCGTGTGAACTGTGCATTAAAAGGATATTTGGAGATACAGTAAATAAAGCATCAACTATTCCTGATCTGGTGTGGGATGTGTTAAAAGCATATGTAAGGGGAATCCTTATCCAACAGATTAATAGACATAAAGGGAAATGTGGTGTGCTTGAAAAGAATCTTTGTGAACGGGTTAAAGATACTGATTCAGACTACACTGCGAATAAGTGTCAAACTACGCAACAATAATGGCATCAAGCTCAAGGTTAGAGACAGCAGCTAATAGGAGAGGTTTCCAAAAACAACTTTATTTTGAAGAAGGTGAACGTGTGGGTCATCTACTGGCAGCAATTTCAAGGGAGCAAACAGCATCCTCTTATAACAAATTTAAAGGGGCAAGATGGTTCAATGATATCTAATTCTAATGATATTATGCAGGTTATGCACAACTTCTATCAAAATCTATATACATCTAGGTTGTCAGTCTCTGATAACCAGATTCAGGAGTATTTAAAATGGATTACTCTCCAAATGCTATCTAGTCAACAAGGAGAAGAAATTTGAGTCTCCATTAAGTTCAGGAAATTCAAAAGCATACCTATTAGAAAACTCACAGAAAAAAAAATAATAATAGGAATAAAAAACCCTCACAGATCAAAAGAAAAAAATTTCCCAAAACAATAATCTTTTTTAGATATGCATTAAAATAATTATCCTTTATATATAAAAATGGCCTCACACATATAGCCACTATACAAATATGCAACTGTATATGTATAAAGTACCCGTGTTAATCAGTACCTAAATACAAAAGCAAGTGGACAATGTCTAGCTAATCACAGCAAAAAAGACATTGTACCAAATACCTATTAGCAGGGAGAGGTGCCCCTATAAGAGGGAGAAAAATGTGGTAAAAAATGTGGTCAAACTCACGGTTCTGAAGACCTTGTCACAGTAGACTCTTTTTGCCCCTTTGGGACCAGTAATACCAATAATAGAAAAAGCACTATCGCTATCACTATACTAGTCCTATCCAGATAAGCACTCCGCCCCGAAAAGGGCGACCCCACCTCTCGCGCCCCACCCTAACTAACAAAATATAATACAGTAACATACATAAAGAACACAGACATAAGTCTCCTAACTAACTAAATTATACAGTAACATACATAAAGAACACAGACATAAGTCCCGACGCGTTTCCCCAAGATATGGATCATCAGGGGATAATAATTATACATCTGTGGATGAAAAATGATGATGGTCCAAGTGATGGCATCACTTGCCAATGTAATTTGACGGGGATCCCCCAAAAAATGGGTATTTATTCACTTTTCTAAATATATGTGATTACAAAAAGTGAAGCCTCTGAGAGCTACAGCATTGCTCAGTCCCCATTAGTTTTCTGACAGTTTACATTAGACAAGACCAGGAAACTGACAGGAGCTGATCTGGCCGCGCTTGCATGTTTGCACTTCTTATCTGATGACAGGGGCAGGAAGCGTAGAAAACTAAAGAGGTGAGAAGTTTCTATCAAATAGTAGAGGAAACAGGCAATCTTAAATTCTTTAGTCAACTGCAAGCGCAGTTTGCAATCCCACACTCCTTCTTTTACAAATACCTCCAACTCCGACATACCTTATCAAATAAATCTAGCAATAGCAAACTCAAAAATAATACATTTATTATTATTGAACTCATACAAAACAGAATAAAGTCAAAAGGTTTCATTTCTATATTATACACACATTTATTACAAAAATACCTAGCTAAATTTCCATTATCTTTTCAAGAGAGATGGGAGGGGAATATTGGCCCACTGGAACCAGGGAACTGGGACGAGATTTTGCAAACTATGACTAAAATATCAAGAACAGCATCGTTTATCATTGATATATTTATTGCACAGGGTATATCGTTTCTGCACCAAACAGGAGTTAGGGAATCACCAATATGCAATAGGTGTAATGTTCACCATGGAGGTATTTTGCACATGATGTAGAACTGTCTGTAATTGAATTGGTTATGAAAAACAATCATGAAATGCATTAAAGGGGTTTTGCCACGATGTAATTTACGTGGGAACCTCCAAAATGGGGGATTTTAATCACTTTTCTAAATATATTGATTACAAAAAGTAAGTCTGTGAGAGCTACAGCATTGCTTAGTCCCCCTTAGTTTCCGAAAGTTTACATTAACCGACCAGAACACTGAAAAGAGCTATCTGGCCACGCTTGCGTGTTTGCACTTCTTATCTGATTACAGGGAACATGATGGAGCTTGCAAGGGACTGGGGAGAAGGTGCAGTGTATGAGGTTGTCTGCTGTATAGAGAATCCACTGGTTGTAATGTAATTATTTGAGTAGACATTGCAGACGCTCCCTTTTTCCTTGCTCTCTGTTCACCCCCTCCCTCTCACCCCTGCAGCCATTCATGACGCTGCATGCTTTATCTTCTCTCCTGAGCAGATAAGAGGTAAGGAACTCACTTCGTGGCAAAACCCCTTTAATACCATTTTCTCAATACGTCTGGAAGCCACACCTCTTGTATATTGGATCATGTGGAGGATTTACCTCTAAGTTATATGGAAAAAATAGCAGTGGCACATATATTGTTTATAGCACCCAAGGTTATTGCACAAAAATGGTTGGATATGGAGCCTCCCAAAATATTTGAATTAGTTAAGAAAGTGGATTGACATATCATGTTAGGAAGGGCATTTATAAGAAAAGGAGAGTGTCGCTAACTTTCAGAAATTATGGGATAGATGGCTAGATACTCCAGGGTTGGCATTTGTGCATCTGCTCAGAGAGTAATGAATTTGTGTCATTATTTGGGTCATGCCATTGGCGCAGATGAACTATACATTTGAAATTTCTATGTACACAGTGGTTAGCATTATGTTTATGGAATATTTCGATTATGAGACATGCTGTATACAAATTAACAACTATGTACTACGGTATGTTCTACATACATGGAAGCACTTCATGACATTTGTGTATGGAAGATATTGTCTTGTTTTTCTCTTCTTTTTTTCTTTGCTTAGGGGAGGGTGGAAATCATGGGGGTTTTTGCACTATGGTTGACATGTCCCATTAAGGCTGTGCCACTTTTTGGTGTATTTTGCGGCAAAAAACTGTTGACGCCCTATTATCTATATAAATGAACTGTCCTACACTAAAACTAGGCATATTATATGCCAGGAATGACACATTTGAATGAGTCTAAAGTAGGCGCATCAAATATGCTATGCGCCTACATTTTGATATGCTATGCGCCTACATTTTGCTGTGATTAGTTATACACAAGGTATACCAGATGCCAGATTTTTGACAGGTTCATTCATTCAGGCTCATTTAATGTGCCATAAGACTGGTGTGGTGGCGCCTTTTTCTGATATGTCACCCTATGTGTTTATGTAAAGAAAACGTTTTTTTTTCTATTGACAATAAAAAATTATACAGTTTATACAAAAAGCTGTGTTAGAGCCTAAGCTTGGCATATACGATGGGAAAAGCTCCATGCATGTACCCAAAGGGACCTTATTCCCCAAAATAAACCCTTTTTTTTGGGCTGGTATACATCAGGATATCTTTTATTTTGTGGTATGGAATTGGGTTGTAGACAATGCAACTCCATAACAGAAGGTATCTCATGTATACGAACATCACTTTGTTTGGCCTATTTAGGAGCAAACTGGAGTTATTGTAAGGCTTTAGAAAAGTTTAGAGCAGGCCCACATGCGGACTGAGCTGTCCGGGACGCCCATTTTGTTCATTTAAATTTAAAAGCCAATAGTCCACAAGACTTGCTTGCCTTCATTTAGAACCCCAAAAGATAAAAGGGTAAGCCGCATGGCAACTACCACCTTTCCCTCGGCGGACTGTTTTTTTAAATCTTTACAGGCTCCAAAACCCTTGGGGGCCCATTTTTGTGCATGCTTTGTTAAAAGGAATGGGTCTTTATTTTCAGATCCAGTCCCACTTTTGTAGAAGCAATGGATGGCTTCAGGGCTGGGACAAGGTATTCTAGTGTCCTAGTCAAATAAGGCATAAAGCGGCCCCCAAAGGGAAAAATTCACCCACTCCATCCTTTTTTTTGCCCCCTTTGTTTCTGCCGGGGATAAAGGCACCCTAGGCGGTTGCCCCCTTTTTGCCTACCCATCGTCCCGCCCTAAAGGGTTGTTTTTTTTGGGTGCTTTTTTAAACCTCTCTCTAAGACAGATTTTTCATAACCCTTTTTTTATTTCTAAATTCTTTGGATAGTTTAATCTTTAAAAAAGCATTTTCAAACCACTGATCATGTTGTCACATTTACCAGTTTAGAAAAAATACAATATTCAGAATCCACATTTACACTGCTTTAATTATTATTTTGGAAAGAGTTATGTCATTTTAAGCAAAAGAAAACATGTTATTACTTTAACATTATGATACTTGGAAGTGACGCTTTGTTATGAAACAGGGAGGATTCCCATACAGCACTCGTGAATGTGGATGGATTGTGGCAGATTGCACTGCTGAATTTGAAATCTGATTTTTGCTCCAAAAAAAATGTTTTTTCTTATCAAACTGTTCCAAGGAAAATTTACAGATCTGTATGTGGTAAGAAACCAGCAAATGTTTGTGAAATCCCTCCACCTACAGCAGCAAATATGGGAATTTATCTAAATGAAAAATAGAACCTGTATCCAAGAAACTCTTGCCACACCACGTAAAAAAAACACTTTATTTAGTTAAACATATACGGGAGCAAAAATAATGGTAAAAAACCTCAACAACATTTACCGTTTTCGAGTTTTTTGTGCTCTTGATCACAGCTTGCTTTTTAAAACAAAGTGGGAAAATTAAAACAATCAGAAAACCCAATCATGGGGAACCCCTCTTTTTCTACCTCATATTTTTTTAGTTTTTTCTTAGAAGAAAATAGTTTTTTTTCTTTTAATCTATTTGCACAAATAAGGGGGGGAGATAATAATAATTAAAAAAAAAAAAGCTTTTTATTTTTTTTTTTTTCCCCTTCTTTTGTTTTTTATAAGTTTATATATATTATTATAATATAAAAATATAAAAATTAATATAATATAAATTAATTTCCTTTCGAAAAAACCCACCAATGCCTTGTCCTAGATTCTATCCAATATGCCTCTCGTTGGCGTACTCTTTTGAGCCAATCGCCTCCCCGAAGGTTTTTTTTTTAAAAAATTTCTGTGGTTTTAAAATTTTTAAGACTGTCTAGCAGCTCCAGACATCTGCATGTGTTCCTTACTTCTACTAGTTTTGTTCCGCTATTCTGATTTTTATTTTCCTGCAGACTGAACTACTGCATGGAAGACACCATTATGGTTTTGGCCATAGTTTCTTTGTTAAAGTTGAAAATGTATTTACCTTAGCCTTGTTAAAATAAAATGTAGTGCATTACTCCTTATTATAGTCTGTTTTAGGGGGGTTTTGGTTTTCCCTCCTTTTTGGTCTCTGGAAGCTCCCTTTCCATGTCTCTCCGGAAAACCCCTAACGTCCTTTACCAAAAACCCCCCAAAGTACATAGGTGAATTTAAGGCTTTAGATTCACTGATCCATATATTGTGTTCTGACACGACACGTTAATTTTATGTTTCTTTCTATCCTTCAGACCAAAGGTTCCTTCCAAGCAAACACTAATCAATTTTGACATTTAATCGTTTTGCAAGAGATTAAACCCCCTTGGCGCCTCGGGCCCCCCATGGTTTAGAAATCTCAGAACATACAGGAACATCAAATCTTAGAAAGATGCGTAAGGCCTCTTAAGCCATTATCTCTTCTTTGATGAGAGACACTTTCTTCTACTGTACACCTACAGTACATGTTAAAAAGGACTAGTATTACCTCCATTGCCCCAAGCCCAAAGTACCAGAGCCCATACAGTTTCTACAGCTGAAAGAACATTAATTCTTATGGACCAAATCTGTTCTGTAGTTTCCTGGTCATTTCCAAGCACCTTCATTCAACGCTATAGAATCTTCGGATAATGCCTCCTTTGGGAGGGTGACCCTGGGTTTTGTGCCAGAAGTTCCTCCCTAGATTTTGCTTGCAACATCTCCATATTGTGCAGCTGAAAAACAGGGAAGCTTAAAAGAACCTGCACATATTTTTGCCCCCCCCTTTGCGAAGACAGAAAAAGCAGTGTCAGACCGCTTTTTTCCAGTGCTTTTTCCCTTTTTTCTAAAAGATGCGTATTTTCCCGTTATTTAATGCCAAATCGCAGTTTTCCCGGCCCAAAAGGGTCATTCGAAGATCCTTCAAGAGTCAGTTTTTTTCAAACCCCGCCAAAAAAAAAAAATCGAGGCTAGCCCCGCCCCCTCAACTGATAAACCTTTACTTTGAATAGGAAGAAACTTGAATACTGCCCTGGGCGGAGCTAGCTTTTGAGGGGGCGGACAAACCCTGCTCATAATAAATTTGAGGGGTAAATGCTCTAAAACTCTGCAAACTACAGAATAAGGGACACGCGCTGGAAACACATTCGTAAACAGCTTGCTGCCCCTCAGCAAGGGGGGCACAACCTATGTGACAGTTCCCTTTTAAGTTTAAAATTTAAAATCTGTTTTCCCTTTATCCTTTAAGCACGTATGGCTTCCCTTTCCTATCTGTGCACAGCCCCCCTGAACTAAAAAAAAAAAAATACACAAAAAGGGGAAATGACCATGTTTAGGATCCCAAACTATTAAAAATGTCACGTCCTATCACCCCGCATGACTGAGAAATCCCCAATTTGCTGCAAAAGGACTGGGGAAAACAAAATTTACGTTCAAAATTTTTTTCGTTTTTTTCAACTTGATGACGTATATATTGTAGCTCCTTAAGAAAATTCTGATGGGGGGATTTGCACTTATGAAACAAAAAACGCGTAGCTGCTTCCGGGAACCCTTTAAAAATCCCTTAAAGTTTTTGGGGTATAAAAGTGATGAGAAAACTCTGATAAAAAACCTTTTGAATCACTTTAAAAGTTAAATATTGCAAAATACAACTTTCAGTGACAATCAATGTGAAGTTTTTTTATATGGTTAAAACTAAATACAATATTTTTATTTGATTTTGTCCTCCCTTTTCCTGGGGTGAATACTTTTATTTTACAGAAAATGATTGTATTGGAATTGGAAGGAACTGACCAAAAAAAACAAATCCAACTTCACTTTTGTTTTTGCACCTGTACCATTTGTTGCCCCCAGTTAATTTTTTATTTTGTTTTATTTGATTTATTTTAACTTAAATAAAAAATTGTTTTAGTTTAGGGTATTTAGTTCTTTTTTTCCTTTTTTTTTTTTTTGTGGAATTAAAAATTCTGATGACAATACCATATTTGTTTTTTTGGGAAATTTTTGTTTGGGGTATTGTTATTCCCCACTTAGGACCTTGGCCAATTACCATACAACCCCCTTTTTGTTTTAAAGTACAGAAATATTTCTTAAACTGCAGGGGACATTATATAGACACACGACGGGAGTGCAAAACGCTGAAAGCAACTTTGAAACTTTCCCCAAGCGGGGACCAGACTACAGAACACAGAATCATGATTTATCAAAACGAGTAAATAGGCACTATGTGCTTTTACATTTTCTGATGTTGGTTAAATGATCTTTCTATATTTTGTTTTCCTTGATATTTGCTGAAGTCAAGGTTTTTTTTTTATTTAAGAATCAATCATAACTGTCTAAGACCCATTTCTGCACCACAAGGGGAAAAAAATAAGAGCATTAAAAAGGGGACATGTATGAATCCGCTGAGGGTCGGCCACGTTTTCCCATTTTTTTTGGCGAAATTTCCCCTCGTGTATGGTCGGGGCCGGGTGCGCTCATACATCGGTGAAAAACCGCCACCCCACCCAGTGTGTAGGCCAGTGCGGGGACTTAGGGCAGTGCGGACGCCCTCTTATTCCCGCCGAGGAGGTGCGTTCATACGCTGTAAAGTCCGCCAAACCCCCTCGCCAGGTGTGAGGGGCAGTGAGGGACTTAGGGGGGCAGTGGGGACTGCCCTCATATTTTCCCGTCCAGGGGGTGCGTTCATACAGCGGTTTAAATTCCGCCCGCCTCGCCATGGGTGGGGCAAGTGCGGGGCTTAGGCGCAGTGCGGGGCTTAGGCGCATGCGGGACTTAAGCGCAGGGGGACTAGCGCATGAGGGGTTAGGCCGTGAGGACTTGGGAAAGTTTTTTTTTTTTTTAAATTATTCCGAATCGACACTGGAAAAAAAGCGAAAAAAAAAAATTTAAAGGGTGTCCCTTTCGGCATGGAGAAGAATTAAAAAATAAAAAAAAAAAAGCCTTTATAGGGGTAAAACATTTTCTGAAAAAGAGCTCAAACCTACTAAAAAAAAATACATAAAAAAATCACTTCCAAAAATCAAGAAAAGCTATATCAGGGTTTGGGTATTGGAAATTGCCGGAAATACAGAATTCAAACTGTAAAACTATTCTCATTGGTCAGCAAAACCACCCCCAATCAAATAGGAGCACAGTGACCCATTAAAACCTATGGGAAGTATTGCCAACAAAATCAAAAGGGGGGACAGTTCAAAATCAGAAAAAGGCGAAAAGAGTGAATTTGGTTTAGCAAACGGGGGGTTGGGAAACCTGGCCATCAAATCGGCGACAGGACCCATTTTAACCATGGGGAAGTATTTACCAATCAAATTTCAAAAAGGGGGGACTTCAAAATCATAAAAATGCAGAAAAAGCTGATTGGTGACTAGCGGGGCTTGGCTATCCCGGGCCCAAACAAGCGAGAGCTTTCTTTTTTCCCCTTTTTAGTCTATGACAATCGGGGCAAATGAAACTCAGCGCCGTGAGGGATGGAGATTTTAATGAAACGTTTTTAATTTTAAATGTAAAAAATTCTCTGTAAAAGACGAAAAATCTATTAACAAACATAAATAAAATCCCAACAAACCTTTTTTTTGCCGGGACCGTTGCAACATCGGGAATTGGGGATATTTGAAAATTGCCGGGAAAAACGTAATTCAAATTCTGTAAGCGTTTTCCATTGGGGCATAAACTAACCCAAACAAAAGAGTGACAGTGTCCCATTATAAGCTATGGAGAAGATGGACCAATCACAGGGAAAGGCGGACAGTTCAAAAAAACAGTAAAAAAACAGAAAAAGCTGATTGGTTTACTAGCGGGGGCTTGCTATCCCACCAATCAGAGCGCGACTACTTTCTCCCATTTAGTCAGACCAGACGGGGGAATGAAACTCGCCTCAGCGCTGTGCGGCATGGAGTATAATTAAAAAAAATCGTTTTTTTTAAGTGTAAAAAAATTATCTGAAAAAGACAAACCCTTTTTAAACCCAAATCAACAAACACTACAACCGTTGTCCCGAGACCCCCGGGGCTACATCAGAATTGCATATAAAGAATTGCCGGAAAAACAGTAATTCAATTTCGTAAGCCTCTCATTGGTCGGGCAGAAATGAAAACTGTACATGCCGAAATCAAAAAAAGACCCAGAAGTTTTACCGATGGATATAAATGAACAATAAAAGGGGAAAGAAAAAAAAAAATTTAAATTTAAAAAAATCATGTTTTTTTTATTTATTTTTGTTACACCCAACTATTGACATTGGCTAACGAAAAAAAGAAAAAAAATTAATTTTTTGAATTAATATTTTTTTTTCGTTTCCCCCATATTTTTGTTCATTTTTTATACACATCGGGACAACTTCGGGAGTTTTAAAAATTTTATTTCGGGCCATGTCCATTTTATTATAGTTGCATTAGAAAACCCCAAAAGGGGGTCGCTCGCTCCCCCCATTGGTCCCAAAAAAACCGCGCCTCTTTCACTTTCCCAAACACAAACAGAGCTCGTCTGCATTTTTTTTCCCCATAGAACTCTAGGGAAAAGGGAGCTCACCCCCGATTGGCAAGCGGACTAGCCCCTCTTCCCCCCAACCAAACACATAAAAGAAAATTTCCCTAACAAATAACTTTAGGGGGCCCTTCTATCGTCCCCCTTCTTTCTACCTCAAAATAACCACTACATTTAATGGGGGATTTAATCTGCCGCCTGGGGTCAAACCCAAAAGCTCTTTTCTGCCCTTTTTTCGTAATTTAACTGTCCGCCTTGAAATTTTTTGGCCTACTTCTCCATACTTAAAGGTTCCCTGTCGCCCTATTCGATTGTTGGTTTCGCTGACCAATGAGAAAAAGCTTCAAAATTTGAATTACTTTTCCCGGCAAATTTTCTATACGCGATTCCGATGTACGCCGGTCTCGGCGCAAACCTTGTTATTTTATTTATTTTTATAGAAGGTTCGCTCTTTTTAGATAATATTTTACACTTAATAAAAAAAAGATTTTTTTTTAAACATACTCCATGCCGCACGGCGCTGAGACCGAGATTTTAAATTTCCCCACTGGCCATAGACTACAAGGGGGAAAAATAGCTCGCGCTCGATTGGCCAAGATAGCCAAAAACCCCCGCTACTTTTAATAAATTTTTAAATTCCCCGCCTTTATTTTGATTGGGGCATTTTCCAAGGGTTTATAATGGGGCCCTGTCGCTCCCATTCTGATTTTGGGCCCGGATTGCCAAACCCCGCTACTCAAAAATCACTCTTTTTTTGCCTTTCTACTGTATTTTGAACGTCCCCCTTTGAATTTGATTGGTCAATACAAGGTTTTTAAGGGGGCACTGTCACTCGTTTTCGATTGGGTGGTTTAGCCACCAATGAAAGCGCTTACAGAATTTGAATTACTGTTTTCCCGGCAATTTCCAAATCCAATTCCGATGACGCCGTTCGATTTTTTTGGGAAAAAGATTTTTTTTTTTAGGTTTTATTTTTTTTGGAAGGTTTGACCTTTTTCTGAAAAAAGTTTTTTCACCTAATAAAACGTTTTTTTTAAACAACTCCAGCCGCACGGGGCCGAGAGCCGAGATTTTTTGCGATCTACTAATTTTCCTCTCTGTTTTCCTTCCCCGCTTCACTTTGACTCCGCCGGGATCATTTAGACCAAATCAACCCCTGCCCTTTTTAGCTGCCCAGCGCTGCAATGGCCCACCTTTTTTGACCCTGATCAACATGCCTCGGAGTTTTTTAACGCGCCCGTCCCGCCCCCCGAACCCCCCACAGCGCCCCATTTGGGACGCCCCCTTTATTTTGGCGCATCTGAAACTGGGGGAACTGCGCCCAAAAATCGCTTCCCGCTCCACAGGGGGGTTCGGGCCGTGAGCCACAGAAAAAAGGGGGGAAAATTTTCCCTTCAAAACATTTCCCCAATTTTTTTTTCTTGACAAACCCTTTTCAAGTAAAAGCCAACAACATAAATATTGGGCCACCTTATTTTTTTTTACTCTCCTCCTTAGGGGGTCTCTTCCTTGGGTTCAGAATAAACACAGGACTCCTTTCCCTTTAAAAAGTCCCCCAAAGATAAGGACTCTTTTCAACATTTACAGCATACCTAATTTTTCTTTACATTTCTAAACAGTGGGTTGAAGGCCTTAGGTTTGCAGCCTACAAAATACTAAGAGTAGCATCCTTTACATGCAATGAATGACTCATGATGCTTTTTCTGGGAAACAAGCCCCTGGAGAGAGCTGCTCGAGTGGGAACGGGAGAGGTAAGTATTGCTTTTTATTTTTAATGGGGCTTATATACCTATCCACCTGCTAAAGAGGGCTTATATACTAACTTTTATACTGAAAGGGCCTATGATCCTACCTACCTGCTTGGGGGACCTATATACCATTTAAATGCTTAGACCATAAAAGTTTAATGGCCGGGATCGAAGCTACCTTGTAACTAACAGCTGACACGTGCTGCATATGGATTGGGCTTAGCAAGTGAGTTGCTCTATATCTCCTTAACACCTCTATTATAGGTACATATATCATTTAGTATTTAGGGGTTAAACTCTAGAAGTTAAAGGGTGTTCTCTGAGATTTGGGAGATGTCACTGACCATGGCAGCCAATGATAGGACTGTAATATTGCGCTCAAAGTGATGTATTTATTAGGCAGGGTCCTGTAAGTTCACATCACTATACAGCGTCACTCTCTCCTAGTGTTTTGGCTATGGAGAAAGTCTTTTTCTAGTCTTAAAATATATTTACAATCCTTTATAATAAGTTGAGTCATATTTAGTAGTGCAATTTCAGCAGTCTTCTGATCTGGACTATTGCTTTTCCCCTCCTAGAGAAACCCTCCAGCATGGCCTGGATTACTGCCGCAGAGTTCAAAGAAAAGATGGATCCTGGGAAGGGCAAGTATTAGAATTTTGCAATATTTTATGGTTGCATTTTGTGCACACTCTTATGTATTTTCATATGGTCATATATTCTTATCTTCCCTCTATGTGCAGGTCCTGGGGTGTATGCTTTACTTATGGCACATGGTTTGGGTTGGAGGCCTTTGCTTGTATGGGATATAAATACTCAGATGGGTAAGTATGTTTAAGAAGTTAAAGAGAACCTGTTAGATAGTTCATGCTGCCCTATGTGAGAGCAGAATATGATAGAGGGAGAGAAGCTGAGGTGTGATATATAGGGTTATATGATTTGAAGAAGGATTCCTGAATAAGAAGCAGAGTAAATCCTGACAGGACTCCCTGGTAGGGAAGGGTGGTGCTTCTGGAATGGGTACTTGCAACCCCAAAATATAATATTACAAATCCACAGCACTCAATAATGCTTCGAAAAACGTATTTATGGTGAGAAAATTGTTTATATGTGTATATACAATACAGTGTTTGTCAGGAATTGGTACAGTGTATATGGTACATATGGTCCATACAAAACTAGATAATGTGATCTTTGCCCTGTGTACACATTACCCTATGTATCTTATTTTGAATGGAATGCAATATACTGTACCATATGCACTGTACCAATTCCTGACAAACAATATATTGTACATACACATGTAAAAATTTTCTCACGATACATACCTTTTGAATAATTAGTGAGTGCTGTGGATTTGTAATATTATAGGACTCCCTAAGTGACAATGCAAATCCTGCTGACCCCGCCCATGTATATTGATTAACAGCTGTCCCTGTATAAGTCTGTACAGAGCAAACTGTCAATCACTGTTGGTGGGCGGGGTAAGCAGGATTTTCAATTTCGTTTTTTCTGATTTTTAATTAGAAATCCTGCTTTATATCACATAAGCATACATAACAAGAGCTCAACTTCTCTCACTCTATCCTATCCTCTCAGATAGGATAGCATAAACCACCTCACGGGTTCCCTTTAACATCTAATCTATTTCTACGCAGAGACGGTAGGTGGTTTACCTAATAGGACGGTAATCCCCTGTGTCCACATGGTGGACAGCCTGCTCAGTCTGCCTTGGTTTTCAGCTATGTTCACACGGCAATAATTGCGGGACGTATTTCGCTCGCGATTACAGCATGTACTCGGGGGCGGGGCAGCGGGGCCGGCAACCCGCCGGCCCCATAGACATTCATTATTCACGGCGCGTATACGCCGTGAATAATTGACATGTCACTTCTCTCCCTGCTCTGCGTATTGTCCGAGCGGGGAGAGGAGGCGTAATCCATAGTTCTCTATGAGAACTGTGGATTGCCGTAATGACTGGGACGTGTTTCGCCCCGTATTTTGCGCAGTACAGCGCAAAATACGGGGCGAGATACATCCCAGTTCAAGCCGTGTGAACATAGCCTTCCAGTGAAAATTGATAAGGTGTGGATTACTTGCCAAAACTGCAACTTCTGACTCTCAAATAACTGTGAACCAAACTGGGCATTTTCAGTAGACCCACTCTCTTGTGCTGTAGCTATTAGATTTACAAGGATATCCCTCGCCAGAGAAGGAGAAACTGAACTCTGTAATATATAGGATTCTATAACTTGATGCTGAATGTCTGAGTTAAAAGCAGATTAAATCTTAAAAGTGAAATGAAAGTACTGCTGACCCCGCCCACATACAGTGATTGACAGTCTCTGTACACATACTGATATGGGAAACGGAAAATGTTTGGTACTCACACTACTAAAGAAGGTGCTCTGTGGGAAGGTTAAACCAAAAGGAGTAACCACAAGTCCATAAATATCATAATCCATGGCACACAATCTGGTATGATTGAAAAAGTGAAGTGTTTTATTCATCAGTGCATAATGATGCAAAATTGTAGAAAAAAGGAAGGATAAAGGGGAAATTCCATGAACTCAAACCTTAGTATGGGGTGCAACATGGATCATCAACTGGTAACTTGCATGGGTAAAGGTAATGATGCTTGTATGTAGCCAGAGGGTGAGGTCAGCTTGAATTCTTGCCCTGGGTTTGGATGGAAGTTCAGAGTCCAATGGTGTGACTCTTATTTGGAGGCTATAGTTGTGTGAGGTCTTCTATCCAGTTGTAATGTTTATATTGTATCGTTGGATACTTCTGATGAGTTTTGGTGCAAATATGGTTCCTTGTTTCAAATTTGTGATGGCATAAAGTGTGGGATAGAGTATGAAAAATATGAAAAAACTTGAGGTTCTTGGTGTACATTTTTGATCAAAACTGTAAAAGCCCACCTACTGCGGCAAGGTGACCCCAATTTCAGGTGGAAACCTACTCTACATGCTGCCTCTTGGTGTCTGTTCAGACCTCCACACTTCAGGGCTGGAAGGCTCCAACTGCAAACCTGATCTGATTAAAAAGCCTGTGTAGGCGGGTGGAGTGCACAAACCAAGCAGGGGACTAGCCACCTCCCCAAACAGTCAAAAAACAAAATCTGGTCAGCACATCCATTTTGAAAATTAAACGTATAATTAAACGTATAGGTGCACACTGTTGTGGCAGTAAAAGCAATGCAAAAACAATACAGCATCAGCAGCACTCTAAGGCACTAAAAAACTATCAAAGAGGCAGCAACGATCAAGAGAGGCAGCATGTAGCGTAGGTTCCCACCTGAAATTGGGGTCACCTTGCAGCAGTAGGTGGGCTTTTACAGTTTTGATCAAAAATGTACACTAAGAACCTCAAGTTTTTTTTATATATTTCATAGTAGCAGAAATGCTTTTCCAAAGCTTCCTATGTCTTCGTTTTTTAGTGCCTTAGAGTGCTTCTGATGTTAT